>PVIR01033113.1:0-18145 GCA_004026965.1 Petromus typicus | reverse complement strand
ATAGAAATATATAAGTAACAATGGAAGAATGTTGAGCTGGCAAAAAATTAGGAAATAGAGGTGGTACAGGGTTTGTGAACAGAAGTGATGATTTATTAATGACAAATCAGATATTCTACTTCTCTAAACTTTCACTTTCAAGGATAAAAATCAAAGTTCAATAGATATTTATCGACCATCCTCTATCTGCTAGGGGTTTACCCTTATCTTTATGATCCTAATTGGGAAATTTTTATATTTATAGCAGTCAAAATGCCCAACTGAAGGAGAAACTCAAGTCTGGTTGGGTCAAGTATGCCACACATATGTCTCCTAGGAGCGAGGATCTAGGAGACAACCAAGGAGTTCAAGCATGTTCATTCCCATGCATAGAAACTGGCCTATAGACACTTGGGGGCCTCCCATTCTGCCTCTAGTCCTGAATCTTGGCTTGGCCAAGAACTAACCATAAAAGATTAAAAAAAAAAAACCTGTGCCCCACTAATTAGTTACAGCCCCGCTGCCCCTAGGCTCTCATAGCCACACCCACTCCTTGTGCTCTATTTAAGTCTATGTGGCCTTCCATAAACCAGAAGTGTTCTCCAAAACCTCCCCAGAGTCTGTGTGGCGACTTGTGGTGCTCACCCTCATTGTCAGGGCCTCTGAACCTGATCCTTGGCCACGTACCACTCTGACACTGAGGACTACTACAATCAACACCATCAAAATTAAATTTTCTATTCTAAAATCCAAAGTGAATAATGTCCCTTAATGAAAACAATCTGATGATTAGAAATTCTACTCCAGGTTTACGTGGTAAGAAGTAGGGAGGTGCGTGATCTTTCAAGTGAAGGCCAACACTGTGTCAAACTCTCCAACTCTAATTTCCCAAAGACCTCTAAACCCAGCTAGTCAATGTGTCATGAAGAATATGAATGATTCTTCTGGTCAATTAACAGATAACCACCATGGGTTACTTATTCTGTTGTGATTGTTTACTTCTCATTTTTTATTCTATTTTCTTATCCAGTAGGCAATAAAAATATTCTTGAATGCATGTTAGAAAGAGAAGAAATTGCTTAATGTGTTTATTCCATAAAATGTGCAGCACAGAGAAATACCAGCAACTGTTTATGAAGGGAGAAATGTTTTATTTGTTTTGTTTTGTTTTGAGATAAAATCTCTCTGTTATAGTCTGGGCTGACCCTCAGCTTCCTCTTGGGTGCTGAGATTACAGGCATGAGCTACCACACCTGGAACTGTGGTATGTGGTTCTAATTGCTGGTGGGCATGAGTCTCTGCATCAAGCATTGTTGTATGTGGTTACTGGGGATGGAACCCGGGCCCTTATGCTTGCAAGGCAGGTGCTGGAACCACTGAGCTAAATCCCTGGCCCATGGGGAGAAAACATTTTAAAAAGATAATTAACAAAAACATTGAAAGCAGATTTTGTGCAGAGGGAGAAGAAGGCAGGTAGGGGAAGGGCAGAAGAGGAAGGAGAAAATTGATATATTATGTACAGGTACAAATTCACCATGATGAATGTGGTCATTATGTATGTCAAACATATACTAATAAAAATATGAATGCAGTTTATGAGTAAAGGAGTGTTGTTGCCTTCAGCTATGACATCTGTGATTTGTGGAGAAAATAGAAAATTTTAGGGAAATATGTATTTGTAAAATACCCAGTGAGAAAACCTTGATGCATTTTATTACTGAAACATTAAACAGTAGAAATGTCACTATACTTAAAAAATAATTTTCTAATTAGCTGGGAGTGACTCTTTCTACCAAATTAACAAAGTTGGTAATACATACATTCTCAGAGAATAACAATAAAATTTACTTTAAAGGGACATGTAATGAACACTTAATGAAGAAAACATGGGCTTTTTCTTTATGCCTTTCCCTGGAGAATCAATCGACATGGACTCATATTTATTATTCTATGAGCTAGTCCATTTTTCAGGTACTGAGGAATCATTTATTAGTGTTCTCAAGGAAGTTGTCTAACAAATCTAAACACTGGAGAATTCGCAGGAAACTCATAAACATGACCTGTTGTCCTGGCATATACAAAAGTAAAACATCAAATACATCATAAAAAACAGACTATGCCTTTCCTGAGAGCAACAACTGTGTGTGTGTGTGTGTGTGTGTGTGTGTGTGTGTGTGTGTGTGTGTGTGTGTGTGTGTGTAGCCAGACGGATAAGACTGAGCTAAAAATATCAGGCATTGTACTATGTAATTATAATTACTTTCACTTACTAGGCAATGAAATTGAATCTTAAAAGATTTAAGTAACAGGATCCGTTGATGGAGCTTGTTAGTAGCAGTAATCATACTCAAGCAAGTCTTCAAACTTTCACTCTTTGCCCCCTCAGATTGTAATTATATTTATGTGGGTGAAATCAATGTTTCATTCCCTCTAAAATTCTTAACTCTATGACACTTTCAAAATTAAGATATTCTTATTTACTGTGAAGTACACAGTTATATTCAAAGCTAAAGTTTATATTAAAAAAGCTTTGTTGGTAAAAAGTGTCTCTTCTGTTCATTATATAGTGAAATAACAAGAATATAATTATTTTAACTTAATAAACAATTATATACACTACTCTCAGTTTAATTAGTACAATTCACACACATACACACACACATACACACACTCACAGGGAGGGCTACCAAATACAACTCTTTAACAAACAAACATTAAAAAAGAAAGAATGAAGGAAAATAATTATGTAATTTTTTCATTGATATATAGTTCATTTATTTTGTCCATTTAATTTTAAGAACTAGTTTATGCAATTTAAACATTAAGTCACTTTAAGAAACAGAAAGAAAGAAATCTGAATCAATTTGAAGGCTAAAAAGTCCTCCATGCCCTGTGACAGAAAACAATGAGTTGTTTACTAAGCATATTTGAGATATCTAAAGCTATGTGAACTTAAGCTGCAACGAAAATACCTTTAAGATTTTTCCATGACCCAAATAAAATTCTTGATAGCAATGAAAAATGATCACTTCCCCACTTTACTTTCAAGTATTAATTCCCTTGTTCATTTTGTGAAATTTACCTTGCTATTCTGGGTTGATGAGGGCTCCAACTCCTCACTGATTTGCAGATATTTGCACACTGTCTTCTTTGAATGACAAAATAGAGTGCAATGCAGTACTGAAGGGACTTTCATTCAAGGAAATAGGAAAATAAGTTGGTCTGGTTTACTCTGAAGTAAATAAAGCTAACAAAATACAAAATAATATGATAAAATCACTATAAACAACATTTATAAATAATTCTAAATGTGAAAAGTTTTGCTTTGTCTTGTTCCTAAGAACGTACATACATAGCATCATGTTAGGAACACTATGTTAAGAAATAAATTTAAGAAGTTATTTTTCTCTCAAAACGATGATAGAAAACACTCTGAGTAGATTTACCATATGGAATAAAATATCATTGATTACAGAAAAATGCTTCCTTAAAGGATTGTGTCACACATTTGCTGTGCAATTCTTAAAAATTCAAATCTGTATTGGTATATTATGAATACACATCATCATCACACTCAACAATAAGAGTTTGTACCAGAATATGACATGCCTTGATTCTCATTTTTCCTATTCCATCACCTACCCTGCCACCCCCAACCCTTATATACATAAGTTTTGATTATTTTATTTAAATTATTATTACATTCTTTTTCTCCCCTTTTTACTCCTACCCCCTCTTTCCATTTAAATATTTTCTATTTCACAATATCAACTATATATACTAGAATTCATTTGCATCAGTCTTTTCTTATATTAGAGAAAAGATACAATAGTTACACATCTGTGACCTATTTAGATCACTATAAAGGATATCCTGAAGTATGTCCATTTGAGTATGAATGACTCAAACATCATTTTTTTTAGGTTTTTTTGAGACAGGGTCTCGCTTTGTAGTTCAGGCTAGCCCTGAACTCAGCCTCCAACTCACATCACAGCAATCCTCCTGCCTCTGCCTCCCGAGTGCTGGGATTACAGGCGTGAGCCACCACGCCCAGCACTGTGGCATGTGGTACTGATTGCTGCTGGGGTGAGTCTCCACACCCAGTATGGTATGTGGTTAGCAGGGATCGAACCCAGGCTCTTGCGCTTGCAAGACAGGTGCTGGAACCACTGAGGTAACTTCCCAGCCCAAAAAGCCTTAAAGTTTTAGACATATAAAAGCCTTGAAAGTTTATGTATAAATCTGATGTGTGTGTGTGTGTGTGTGTGTGTATACACACACATATGTTATATATATATATATTATTAATAATTTATCATGAAATCATATGATTATTATATCATATTATAACAATCATATATTTATATAATTATATATTATTAACATTTTATTATATAATATAATTATATAATATAATATATATTATGTATTATTAATAATAATATGTATTATTATATGATATTAATATATATTAATATTACTTCTATGTAACACAATCATGAATTGTTTTATGACAGGCAGCTGTGATGTTAGCTAGTTTTATTGTGCACACATCACAGGGAGTCTACACACGAACCCAGGTAGAGCAGTTTTTAGGCTATTGATGGCATATTCTATTGTTCCTCGATCTTTGAATAAAACAATATGAGACTGAATCAAACACAAGTGAAAATGATGCAGTCAACACTCCATGACAAGATATAGTGTACCTGTTAGTAAAACATGGCATGATTTTCACACAAGTAGGTACACATGTTTGTTTGTACATATCTAATACACACACACATATATATACATACACACACACATATATACTCCATTTTAAATATTGATAAAATATGCAGTACTTAAATACATATATCACTACATCTTCATCTTTATATTATGGTATGATTATGTTTTTATGTGACTGGTGGGGTAGTAGGTTTGTTTACACCTCACCAGATCACCCCAAAGACCTGGCTAATAACTTTTGCTCTGGTTATCATAACTACACAGTTAACAAGTGATAAGAAACATTCAGCCCCATTAAAAACTTATGAGACCCTTCTTATAATGTCATCAGTCATTGATGGAAACATTACAAGATACATGACTCTGTATAATACCTAATAGTCTTGAAGACAAAAAAAGAAAAAAACTGGAGATTTATAAAAGGAAAAATACGCTCCTATTTGTTATAATAAGGATTACAAAAGAATGAAGTTTTCATGAATGAGTCGAATTTGTGTTGGTGAAAAGATGTTGAGGACAGAAATTTAGGCAAAGGCAAAATGTTAATGTTAAGATCACTGTTAGTTCTATGAAAGAAGAAATTTGACTAGAAAAAAAGATTTGGATAGGGGAAGGGCATGATTGGTATACATGATGTAACTCTATCTAAAATAGTTTATATTATGTCTTACAGACTATAAAGGTCCACAAATGAATTGAGTGAATGAATTTTATGCTGTTTTTTTTTCAACTAATGCAGTACACATATCTGAAGGACAATATATTATTAATATGAAAGAAAGGATCATGTTTCAGATGAATGACTATACTGGATTAATTTGAAGGTCACATTCCTCCTTTGGACTCTAAGATCCGAAATTTACTTATGTAAATGTCATATGACACTGAAAAATATGTATTAATTTTTATTGTTATCATTATTCAAGGCAAAAACATTTCTTTCATAATTTATTCATAAATATTGAATTTCCACTTCTTACTATTTAAATATCCTGAACTCTACTAATAATATTCATAAAATGTGAATGCTGAAACCAAACTTAGTTTTCAGTGCACTATATTGTCATTCAGAGCTTGGAGCCCATGTTTGATGAATTATTATGTACATGTTTACTGTGGTAGTCCAGTTAATATCTACTCAGAGAGAGAAAGTGAGTAAGGTTCCAATTGCTCATTAGTCACAAACTTTGATTCACTTAGTAAGTCCAGTTTTAGAAGGTTTTATTCGAGTTCTAGATAGTATTGATCCTTTCTGCTTTTCTTTCTACCACATATGAGAAAGAAGGGGCTGGGGATTTGATTCAGTTGAACAGCGACTGCTGGGCAAGTGCAAGGTCCTGAGTTCAATCCCTGGTACTGAAAACTAGGGGGGAAAAAATGAAGAAATGGAAGAGATGGAAGCTCCTGAAGCCTGTCGTCATGTTAAACCACTGAAGATATAATCTCCAATGAATTGTTAAAAGGTTTGATTGGAAATTATCAAAAGATCAGTTGTATTTATATCCCAAATGATTCATCTGTGAAATAAAACTAACCATCATTTTTGTGTTGTATTTATTCTAATTATATAATTTGGACAATCTCCAAAACCTTTTCCTTTCTAATTTCTGTGTTTATTGCTGACCATGTACAACTTCTACAGATTTTAACACTGTTTCATTTCTTCATATTCTTGTAATTGTATATATGAGTAAGGAAAAATCATTACATTTTAGTCAAGATAGTCACTTAAAGGTACTCCAGAGGCCTGGCCAAGGAGGCTGATACTCTCATAGGCTATTATCCTGTGTGCTGCATGACATTTGTCTATTTATTTACTTATTTAACCTTATTTTCAGATTTGGACAAACCTGTGGATACTTATGTCTACTTTGTACAAACAAGATATTTTACTTATCTCTTTTTAGCTCATTTTCTGTTGTTATGGTGATATACTTGACACCACCTAATTTATAAACAAAAAGAGTTTATGTTAGCTCATGATTCCAAAAGCTTGGAATTCCAAGATTGGAAAATTCATCTGATGATTTATAAAAAATAGAGGTATAATTTGGTGCCTGGCTGTTGCAACTATGTAGCACAAGGGCACAGCCTTGGCACCTGTGAGGGTGTCATAACACGAATGAAGAAGAAAGACAAATGCACACACAAAGAAAGGACACATCATGACAGGTGGCCTCATGAGGAAGTGATCTACCTCCCTGTTCCCATGACAAAGGCTTTTATCAACATTATTATCTATCAGATGTTCAATATTCCAACACCAGCAAAATGCCCACAAAATTTTAACATGTTTCAGAGGACACAAACATATTCAACCCATCGCATATTTCTTTCATCCTCAGAGCTACATATACTATCTAACCTTATCTAATATAGAATTAGTGTTTTGTTCAATTAATAACTGCCAATGTTTACAGTTGTTTCTACATAACACTAATTTAGTTGTTTGAAAGTGCATCATACCTGCGAGTTTTGTACAGTCACCAACAGCTATTCTGATTCTATAAACTCCATATAAGATAACAAATCTATTAGTTGTGTATTTGGTCTATGAATAACTAAAAGAAAGATAGTTACAAAAATTTCAGCCAAAATTTACTTATTAATGAAAATAAAAAGCTTAATTTTGCCCAGAAAACAAGCAGTTAATTTTAGAAATACTATAAGAAATAACCAGTATATAAACAAAGTTCTAAAAAAAACACCTTTTAAAATATCCACTCTTAAAAATCAAACCATTCTACTTTATATGAAGCACACAGTAAGATTTCTATAATTTAATTTCTCTCATTCAAATTTAAAATATTCTTATACTGATTATTGTTTTGAGTGTTATGTGTAAGAAAATGACTATCCCTCACTTTTTTCTTCTTAATAAAGGTTAATAAATATATAATTTAATAATCTTTTAATATTCTGGTTTTGTCATGTGAGTAATTTAATATCAACAACATTTTAAGTTATACACAATAAACAGCATGCAATTCTCTTTTATGAATGTACCATGTTTACAAATGTTACATTTTTCTCTAAACTCTTTATATTCCTGCAGTCCCCAACTATGTGAAGTTCAGAAGTCAGGTAGAAAACATTTCAATGGTGTCTAGTCTACTTGAAGCATCTTTATTAAACAAGTCTTCCACATATTGGATATTAATACTGTTTAAACTGCATTATTAAATCCTACATCTGTTTGACAATAATTTTTATTTTTATCTCATTATCAGCTTATTCCACATGTGAGCAATTTTAAATTTTATTTTGTATTCATACAGTGTCAGTAAAATTTATTTTACTACCTCTCCCAAAATTAGTATGTTAATTTCCCTAAAAGTCAAAGCGCAAAATATCAAGGTAAAGAAATAGTAAATTTGGGGCGGGGACTGCCAGGTGTGGTGACTCACACCCACCAGCAATCAGTACCACATACTACAATGCCAGGCATGGTGGCTGCTGCCTGTAATCCCAGTACTTGAGAGGCAGAGGCAGGAAGATTGCTGAGCTCAGAGCCTCACTGAAATACAAAAGTAAGACTCTGTCTCAAAAAAAAAAGTAAATTTTTGCCTAACATCTGGATGTTAAATTTGTTATATCTGATTCAACATATTACAAATAGTTTGGGTAAACACATAGGAAGCTTAAGCATTTCAAAAAAATAACAAATTAAACATACATATGGAAAATCTGTTCTTATAAGAACCTATGTGCACAACAAGGTGCACTGCTGGAATAACAATTTGTTAGATCAATTTATGTTCCTTCTTTGCACTTGTTATTTGTAAGTACGTGGATTTTGGAACAAATCTTCTCTGTCAAATAAAGAGAACAGTGATGGTGTAGGACTGCATGAATAAAGTTACTTCCACAAAGTGAATTAAGAATCTTTGTTCTGAATCTATGAAATATTGAAAAATTAGTAAAAGCATACTATATTTTAGTTGTTAAAGTGCTTTTCCCAGTTGTGATCTTATTTAACCATTTTAATGTAGAATAATTTTGTTTTTGTACAACATTTCAGAAAATATAGACTACAAAAACCATATGCATACAGTTCAGATACATTTCCTAACAGTATGAGTTTTGTTTTTTCCTTAAAAATATTACTTAGGCTTAAGTTTAATGAATTGCTATTATTCTCTATCATGTGAAGCAAGTAAAGAACACTACAAAACTCTTGATCCTTTAGGTAGTAAGAAATTTAGCATCTGCTAAGAAGTGATAGTTTTGTTTGTTTTTTTGTTTTCCTTCTGGAATAAGCTTTAAACTTCTGGAATGTTGTAAGAGACCAAAGCAAATTTTTTAAATTTATTCTCAGTGCTTGAAATTATTTATACAGAAAATATATGTCAGTTTTTATCAGACAGTGGTGGTGCATTGGACCCAACATAGAGATCAGCCTACTTAGCAATCAAACTGGGCAATGAACCCTCAGGAAAACTGAGGGGTTTTCAAGTGAGCTTGCCAGGCTGGTACAACTGTGTGTCTTGGAATCTCATGTATTTGAGGTTGTAACAGTTTCTGTGATGTCACAGGGACAGAATGGCAGGAAGCTCCTTGTTTGGACTCTACTCAGATTTTGCTCCTACGTGTTTCTTCTTTTGGTTGGTTTTAATCTCTGTATTTTCTATAAAGTAAACACAACTGTAGAATAGTAGATGCCAGTTAGTTATGTTGGATATAACATCAAACTTCACTGTTTGGCTAACTATGTATGTACAAGAAGTTAAACAGTTGAAGCTTAGTTCTTTTATTTAATTTATAATATGACCAAAGACTGAATAAAGAAAATGTGAAGCTTTCTGTTCATGTGTAACAAACTGGTAATCATTTAATTGAAAGAAATTGAGTACATTTAATTGATTGATTTTTAAAGTAATATAGTTGATTTTCTTCTATTGGAAATATTTTTACATTACAAATTCCAAATGTAAAAATTTAATGTGTAGTAATATTTGTTTTAAAAATGTGTGGATAGAACACTTGCTTATGAAAATCTTTTTTAAAATCTTATTTGTGTAGAAAATGCCTGTCCAGGTGACATTTCCTATTTTGTCAATTAATTTATTATTTATTGTGAGCCATTGGATGTTAATATTTAATATTAATTGTCCTAAGAGACTGCTTAACTTACTCTCAGAAGAGTGGACAAACAAATTCTAATAGAATACAACAACTGTATATATTTCTAAAAAGTAACAGGTCAATACGAAGCCATAAAAAAACCAAAAAGCTAAATGAAATAATAATTTGTAGATTCCAATTATCATTACAAAGATATTAGTGAAATATCAGAACTTAATGTGCAGCAAGTGGACTCTAGAAGCTCCGTGGAAACAGCACACAGGAAGCCCTGCTTTACGGACCATTGTTTTGAGATTTAAGAGACAATTTTGAAACACTACAAAATAAGAAAATCTTTCATTCTCTTTTATTTCATGATTGGATTTAAATCTGTCATACTCTCCCAATAGGGAAAGCATAAAATCTTTTTTTTTTCTTTTTTTTGGCACTTCTAGGCTTTGAATGGAATCACAGAACGTTGCAAATGCTACACAAGCAACCTTGCATTAAGGTATATCCTGTCTTTTAGTAATTTATTTATTTTTTAGATAAATTCTTGGTAAATTATTCAAATTTATTATTAAAATTATTATTAAAATTAACTTGCAATATTTCTACCTCAGCATCTTGAGTTATGGAAATTACAATCTTGCATCACTACACCTGACTTCCTTCTTATTTCCGACTGATAAAATTGTTAATTCTACTAGTGGCTTTCTCTGCCTGCATAATGATTTTTTTTTTTTTTTTTGTAGTGAAAAAGTGACAACTGCTTAGAAGGAAAGTATTCCAGAAAATGAGGCACAGAATTTGACCAAGTCAACCTGAAGTTTCAATATTTCTTTTCTGCTTTAATGATGCTAAACTATGGTTAAAATGGTAAAGCAGAGATTTGTTATCCAGTATTACAAAACCTAAATGTGTTGAAAAAGAATTAGTGACTTAGCAGGAAAAACATTTGTAGCCTTCTGGCTTCTAATCAAAAAGTTGACTGATTTGTTAAATTAATAACAATGTGTGAGGTTTTGATTTGTATATTTTAAAAAAGAAATACTTTAGCATTAATACTTTTAACCACAAGTCTTATTCTAGTGTTACAAGAACAAGAAAATATTTTCTTTTCATGAGAGATAACTAGAAGAGAAACTAAATCCTTTTAATATGTCGTACAAAACATTTTATTTTGAAGATCAATTAAGCAAAGATCAATACTATGGTAAATTACTAATGGTTTTCTATTAATTAAAATTAATCCTTAAAAAATCCTGCCACACATGACAAGAACAAGAGCAGATGTATTGGGACTGCGGATGACATACTCATGATTTACTCAGACTTAGGACTTACTTACTTGGATTTACACATCTGCTCTGCCTCACAGGATCAAGTAGTGGGATTGTTGCAGACATCTGCCCCACCCTGCAGGATTTTAAGCTACAAGGATTACTGCACTAAGATAATTGGCTTTAAAACATACTGGGGCTTACTCTGATTTAATGATGTCTGCTCTACCTACAGGTTCTTCAACAGGGATTATTGTGCATAACTACCCTATTTTATGCATGCTAGGATTATGTGTGTGAAGGCTTGGAACCAAATACAGGTGCAGCAAGCTCAGGGGATTGGACCCTTCTGCCACAGTGGTGTTTGGTCCCTGCTACTGCAGCTACTCAGAGTAGCAAGAATAAGGCCCTGGCTGAGCCTTTTGCTCAAGGTTCTGACTTTGTTGTGTGTTGGTTGTTTATCTTTTTGCTTGGGACTCACAGGGGATTGGAGCTTGCCACCAGGGTGCTGGCTGCAACCTCATGCTCTGTTTCCCACACAGATGGAATTAAGGTGACATAGATACTTTGGCCTAAACTTTGAGATACATTAGCCAATAATCAAACATTTTTGAAAAAAATGAAATATGTTCTGGCATGGGATGTGGTAAAATGCCAACAAGGAGAGAACAACTAATATATATTTTTTAGGAAAAACATGAGTAATTTATTATGGTACTCTTTGTGTACTTATAAAAATACATTTTACACACAAAGAGCACATCATTCTCAAATACAGTAGAAAATGGAAAATAAAAATAGAAATTAAGTAATATTTTAAGCAACAGCCCACTCATTAAAAATATTTTGAATATTATGATTTTCAAGAGATGAACTTCCTTAAAATTTCAATAATAGTCTCTAAAAGGCAATTTGTATTTATTTTTATTATTAGCAAAATAGCAATGTGTATATCTACATAGATATATGTGTATGTATCAGTTTTATCCTAAAAAATCAAGATGCAATAAGTTTAAGTAATTTGTCATATTTTTTTTAAAAAATAGTTTTCTGTTTACTTCTGCATTTTGCTTTCTTCCTGTTAGTTTGTAAGCTGGTAGTATATCATAACTTATTTCTTGTTTCTCTTTCCATATAGAACATATAGTTATTTCCCAATCTACAAAGATTATTAGAACATAACAAATCATCTTTACTCTAGAGATCTTATATCAGAGTAAGATGATGAATGAGCATTCCTTTGAACACTAATAACAAATCATTTTTTCACAGGAAGCAATATAAAAATTATTGTACTTAGTATTTTTAAAGCTTTTAAAAGCACACTTAGTTTTTCAGTAGACTAGGGTAAAAGTAACATTTCATATTATATATTTTTTTCAACAATCACAATAACTGTTAGTTGTTAAACACATTACTTCAGGAAACAAAAATACTTTTGGCTTATAAGATATTTGCAAAAGCAGCATGAAGAACAGATTTGAAAACAGGAAGCCAAATAGTGTGAAGCTGTTTTATTCAAATTCTCAAAATGTTTGTGCAATTGTGCTAACATCTTATAAGTAAGATTTCTGAGTAATGTTTTTCTTTGGAAAAAGACTTCTAGTTTGAAGAAAACCAGTCTGTTATCGCAGAGAAAATAATTTTCTTTTCTGATAAATTTGAGAATGTATTAAATTGAATGTTTGAACCTCTTTTAAAAAATGCCTTTCCCTAGGTGCATATGAATTTATGTTTAAAAGTGATTTTAGACTGCTCACTTCAGCCCTCATTATATCTAATGTTTCTGACTCATTTTTCCTAGAAACACTGTCACTACTACTGTTTTATATAAGTAGCATTTTAGAAAATGCCTACATTTTCAGATAGTTTGTATGATAATCAGTTAGTATAACAAAGCACATTTTTTACTATTCTTCAATCATAATGGTCCCTATCTTTATTCCCATCTTCCCAAAACAGAAGAAGATCAATATTTATATTTAGAAACTGATTCTTTCTCTAAAGAAACAAAAAAAAGAAAGAAAAAAAAAAACCTCAATATATTAGGAAATTCATAGACTTTTCATAACAAAAGTAAGAGGAACTAACACTTAGTGACATATCCTGAAATGATGAAGAATATTTAGTGTGATTAGAGTTCCAGGAAGTGGAATATAGGTACTGAGATACTGTTGTTTAAAAATAAGAGATTTGCAAACTTTCTCCCACATTATCCACAAACTCCTTTAACCTAGTACGAAGTAGGCCAAATCTGCATATTTTTCACTGGAAAACATTTAATGTTTATTTTAAATAATGAATTACTGCTGTGTAGAGGGGAAAGAAACATACACAAAAACTAAATGAACCACAAAGCCCTCATTACAACTGGAATACTGCCACGGAATTCTTATTAATGACTTTTGCGTTTACAAATTCCCTTAAAATGAAACTTTATTTCCACAGGAGGCCAGAGAAAATAATGACACTTTCATATAGAAACTTTTATTACCTGTGGGCTTCTTGCAATTATTTTTCCTTTACACTGGTAGTCATCTTTGTTAAAGAGAATTGATCCTCTTCCACTGAGCATAGTCTTGCAAGAAGGATATTATCTGGTCCCTGGTGTTTCAGTTTAGAAATCTGTAAGTCCAGGTCCTTCTTTGCAGCTGCTATTTGATACAATCCAGGGGTAACATGTGACTAGTTGACAATGGAGTAATAATCACGATGGGGCCATTTCCACGGCCACCATCTACAAGAAGGTGATGACAGCAATTGTTACCTGAGGTTGAGGTAACCAGACAGCCATTCCTCCTGTAAAAGGTAATTCTATAGAAGGTTTTTGGTTTATAGCTTTCAAGAGTTTTCTCAATTTTGACTTGGATTACAGACTACATATTTCTTCTTCCATCTCCTGTTTTGTATTTAATAACAAAATAAATTTAAAAACAACACTTAAATCATCTATAGTTAATTCTTGTTATTAAGAATCAGTATCTTCTTTATCTTCATAATATCTTCTCTCAATGATAAAGTAATATTGAATATATTATGCAGCTTTTGTTCTATTAATATATTGAAACAAAACCTATTTTATGAAATTTACAGTTGCTTACAAGTCCACCTCTTTGTTACACTTAAATTGCTGTTCTAAGGCACTTGTGATCACCTACGAGATATTACATCATATTTAAGTGCATATTTTAAATATATTTAAATTATTACACCTCATCCATTCATTGTAAAAAGCAAGCTTAAGAAAGAACAAATGATTCCATCCTATTTTACAAATAAACAAATACTCAGAGAGAATAAGCAACTTCTAACTAATGACCATAATAAAAACACACAACAGAAAATATAAGAACTTTAAACCAAGTTATATTCTTTATACTTAAAGCTCTTATCTTACAATACTCTGCCTCCCAGCGCTGCATATAAGGACAATAAAAAGTAAGACTATGAGATAAGTTAATAAAGAAATGTAGGTAAAAACAGAATTTGGAGCATTGTTCTTAGACTATTCATTTATGATTTCATTATGAAAAGCAGGGTCATTGGAAGAAATTTTTAACAGTATTATCAGGTAATTTATTATTATTATTATTATTATTATTATTATTACTATTATTATTTTAAAGTTTGGTACTGGGGATCCAACCCAGAGGTGCTCTGCCTCTGAGCTAGATCCTCACCCTTCATTTATTCACTTTGTCTTACTCTTTATTTTGAGACAGGAGCTTAATAAGTTATTAAGGCTGACCATGAGCTTGTATTCCTATAGCCTCAGCCTCCCAAGTAGGGGGATTACAGGTGTGTGCCCTGTGCCCAGTGGGAAGTGACAGAAGGTCTCTCATATTTTAAGGGGCTGCAGGTAAATTTAAGTGGTGTCCAGGGATCTCCTTTTGATTATTTCTTTTACCAAGAAACATTCTCTGGTTAAAAATTATAAATTAAAATAGCCTGGCTACCGGATTCTTAGTTCTCCTTCTCGTCCTGGGTGATGAGGTGAAGGTTCTTTCTGCTGTGTCAGCAGTACAGCATCTGAGTACTAATGGAAGATGACAGGCTCCAGGGATATTTAAGTGCATTTGTTAATTCCAACAATTGTCTCATATTTGTATGCTCTGGAATAATATTTTTTTTCAAAATGTCTTAACACTGTATTTTCAAAGAGCCTTCTTCTTCCAAAATGGTCACCCACACATATAAGGAGAAATGAAGGGTGTGAAAATACACATGTGGTCCAGAATTACATTTGAATTTAAAAGGTCAATTATTCAGCTGATATTTCTCTTTGAATAAGCTTACACAGGAAAATGTAGAGATGAGTTGAATTTATGGTGATGAGCAATGGGGCAAGTAGGGTCAAGAGGAGCTCAGGGGTCCACGGGGGTCCACGGTGCTGAGCACCAACAGATCCCAAAGGCTAATGGAGCCAGAGCAACTGATAGCATTATGCATCCAGCACCATGCTCATAAGACCTTGTACAACATATGAAAGGTGACTATAGATGGAAAGAAATTCCAAGAAGACAGGCAGTTAAACTGCTAGTTAAAAATTAGGGTGGTACATTCATGAAAAGAAAGTTTAAAAAAAAACAGAATATCTTTGTTCTAAAGATTATACACTTGTCATATGTATTGTGCCTGGTCATATTGTGTTTTTCATAATATTTGTTTTTAAGTGATTTGCCGTTTGAGTGCTGTTTTTCTCTCTGAAATATGGACAACTTGTATCATTTTTGACCAAATTCTGTACAGTATGAAAAACTTATTGGACCTTACACAAGGACATTCAAAAAGACAGAATTCCACTGTGTGTGGGGAAGATGAACACATGCAGCAGACCAAACAAAACCCTAATTTTCCCTCCTGCCCAAGTCATACATCCCACACTCCGAATACCAGTATGTCCTCTCTCCTTGGCTGAACTTAGCCTTTTCTCTCTATGCTTGCTCACTGCTATTATGATGTTCAAACAGCAGGCAGCTGGCAAAGAAGCAGGAAAGTGGCAGAGTAACCGCGTCACATAGCCCTAGAGCAGAACTGGGGTGGAGAAGCATCTCTGGAGCTGTGTAATTTTTGCTTGTGTAGGTTCATAGACACAACATGAGGCTGATCTCTTTGCTTCTACCCTGTGGTGTGATCCCGAGCCAGGAAAGGAGTTTCAATTTTTACCCTATTTTTAACCTCTGTTTGTCAAAATAACACAAGTGTAAAACTTGTAAAAGATGTGACTAGAGTGATTTGCAGAACTTTTTACTTTTTTTTCAATTTATGCTTTTGAAGTCATGTCTACAGGAAATTAAGTAGTAATACATTTTTTTTTTGTAAATTGAGTTTATTCATACATTTTAGGAATATATTATGGTCACATTCCTCATTGGCAATTTGCACCTGTGCATAACATATCTTGAAATACATTTTATATGTTCATACATAACATATGGGAATCACCTTCATTCATACTCAGTAGAGGAAAAACTGTTGCTCACACAAAGACTTGGGCAAATAAGGAAAGGAAAAACACTTATTTAGGGAAATGAGAATGTTGTCTTATCTCTGTTTAATACAGACCTTCTCTGCTTTATTTTGACAGAAGAATTCAAGAGCCAGTTAGATTTTGTGTTTGCTACTTGTGTGTACATGGTATTCTTCCCACTGTGACACTACTAGGTGGCATTTTCTATAGTGAATCTAGGGAAAGCCATTGTCCATTGGGTCCAAGTACTCTTGATTTAGTGAAGTTACAAATGAAACTTATGTTTAATGGACTACACCCAACAAAGAATAAATGGGGAGGGATTATTTTTAGTGTCTGTCCCAGAGCCCAGCATAAAGATTCTACTAATAAATGCAGTCTGTGAATGCTTTCACTTCAAAGTCCTGAGTTTTACTTCAACAGGAAGTCAAACCAAATATCAAGCTCTTGTCACTCTGAAGACAGTTCCAGGAAAAAGGAAACAACAAGGATGAGTGAAGAAGAACATGAGTTAAAATATATTTGAATATGGAAGTGTATTATGAAGTTGAAGAGTAAGAGGAACTTCTGGAACTTTGCATACAAGGTGATGAGTGGTTGAGCATGAGGAAGAGTGAAAGACACTGGGAAAATACCACGAGCACAATCAGAAATCAGTCAGGGCAGAGGCATAGGATGAGATCAATCTGTTTAGCAATTTTTTATGTTAGTTTCAGTTATTTTTATTAAAAAGTATCATGAATGAGAAAAATATACTCTTAAGTGTGCAGTCTGGCCAACCACACAGAGCTCATATGAACATTCATGGAAGCACTCAGATCAGTGAGGGGGAAACTTTAGAGCTACCGATGATAACAAAGAGCCTGGTGTGGCACACGTGACATGGGTTTGCCACCACTAATAAGAAAGGAGGGTATTGGCTGGAAAACCTCCCTTGGGCCTCCAAGCCATTGGAGCCCTTTTGACATGTTACTACTCTCTTGACTTCTAATGTTATAAATATGTTTTAAGAACAATGATCTTCATAATTTGCATTCAAATGATGATGAATTTGGTCTTCCAACAACATGATTAGTGTATACATGTGATGTTCTTTCGCATGATCACACAGCTAGCATTTATTTATTTATTTGTTTGTTTATAGCAGTGTTTCATGTTGTTTTTTTGTTTTTCTTTTTTCTTTTTTTTTTTTTTTTAACAGTCCTGGGCATTGAACTTGGGCCCTTGTGCTTCCAAGGTAGGAACAGTACCACTTGAACTAAATCCTTGGCCCAGTGTTGCACTTTGTAAGAATCAATAAAAGCTTGTTTATTGTTCAGCTGACAGAATGAGAGTAGAATGCAGATCACACTTGTATGTGTCTTTGGTGGTTCAGATATACCAAATGATGACATAAAATATAGTAGTGAAATTCTTGGGTCATAGATTATAGAGATACATTTTTGCATACTTATTTATAACTTTTCAGCTTAATATTGAAATACTCTACTGTGATCATAAAATGCTATTCATATTATCTGCTTAAAAGAATTAATGTTTTACATTTCAGTATCAGTCACCTAATGAAGGCAAAATTGTTCTATACTGATGAGAAAGAGCTAATGTCATTTTTCTC
>PVIR01033112.1:0-18259 GCA_004026965.1 Petromus typicus | reverse complement strand
AAAAAATATGTGACAATACTGCTCATCTCAGTGACTTTAAATTTTAGAAACTCTAATTATCTTTCATAAAAGTGTCATTTATGTTAACATGTATATTGTTGTTAGAATGAATAAAATATTTAAAACTCACTTAACTTCTAACATCATAAATATTATTAAATATAAATTACATAAATAAAAGTTATTTGGAATCATCAATGATTTTTATCTGCAAAGCAATCTTGAGACTAAAACTAATAAAATTCAGTAGATTTGATATAGTATAACCCACATAATATATTCATTAAAATATCACATAGACATGTTTGTTGATATGGACAATATTCAGCATAATATTAGGTAATGACATCAACTTACACAGAGGGTGTGGTATTGTCCCATGTTATAACAATGTATATGCAATGACTGAAAATATAATTTTAAATATTTTATATTTCTTTTGTCTGTAGTTTTAAACTTTTCTTATCATGAAGATTTCTTAAATAAGAAAAAGTCAATGAAACTTGTATCTAAAAAGCATTCAATTCACCAAAGTATCTACAGTTGCTGTAGCATTATGTCTCTGAAGCATTTTTCCCTTGTCTGGCTCTCACAGAAACTATTTCAAAACAATGCAATAAAATTTTAGGCAGATCCTGCTACATATTTTTATGATGATGGGTTTGTAACATTTCGATATAACATTTACTGGAAAACCTTGAAATATGACAAAAGCATTTTTAAATAAACTGCACACACTTTTAACATTCTAGACAGATATACAATCAGGTTGGGTAAGTTGTACACAGTTTAACTTTCCTTGCTGTCAATACCATAAGGTAGTAAATCAAATAACTCTCCAGGAACATCATCTGAGTTCACTTTGTCAGAAGATCAAGCCATGTGGTCCTCCAGCGTGGACACTAAGGCTCAAAGCCATTTGCCAACGTTGTAGTACCTGGTAGATAGTTCAGTATTTTCATTTAGACACGGACTGAGCGCTTGATAAGATTTGAATGCTTCATCTTTCTTGAAGAAGCTTTAGCACATACATTCATTCTCATTCCACACAAAAGCCATTGAATGGTCTTATTATTGTCATGACACAGATCTAAAAGGAGCTGGAGTTTGTAATAACAAAGTAATTGCCCCTGCAGTTTAAGACCAACGTTCTCTCCTATGATCAGATTTAGATGTTTATTAAACAACCCTCCCCCCAACTGATTAGTAGACAGATTTCAGACACTGTGGCGCTAGTCATCTTATTTATGCCTATTTTTCCACTTGAAACAGAAGTACTGAACTGAAAGTATGAGAAAACTCAGGCTGTTCTGAGGGAGGGCCAGTCTGCTAGATCTGCTCTGATGCTCTGACCATTCAGAGAGGAGGAGAGTGAAGCAAGACCTACTGGCGACTTCACATTCAGAGACTGCTAGTCATTGTTAGTGGCTGTGGGGATGGGACACAGGGCCTCTTTCCAAATCTGGATTCCTTTTCAGGGTGAAGCGTCAGAATTTTGTGACAGCTGTGTGGGAGGGAGGAGAGGTAACAGTGAAGATTTCTAGCTTGGTTAACAGGAGCTTGGAAATGCTATCAACAGGTGAATGAGGCCCGAGAAAGAAGTGCTTAGACTAAGAGGACACACTGTAAGCTGAGATGGGGGTTTCTGTAGTATGTGGATCACTTCAAATTTTCTCTCCATTATGGCTACGGGCTTATGGCAAGCTGTGCGTCATGACGCTCCCTAAACATGGACGACATCTCTGATCCCAGCTTCCACTGAGTTTTCCACACGTATTGAGTATCTACCTTTTTCATCTTCCAGAACCTTTTGGAAAGGGGCTTTTTTTCAGATCTTGAGAATGAATCCAGGAGCTTGCTATCACTAAACTATACTACCAGCCATTAAACATTTTAATTGAATTCTTTATTGGTATATTTTATATACACATCATGATCATATTCAACATTGAGAATTTGTACCAGAATATGACACGACTTAATTCTCATTTTTTCCCATTCCCCTACCCACTCTATGACTTCCATCCCCCTTCTATACATATGCTTAATTTCCTTTTTTGACATCACAGTTTTTCTTTTTTTTTTTTCATTTTGAGATAGGGTTTTACTATGTCATAGCTTTGAACACACAATCCTCTTACCTCAGTCTCCTAAGTGTCTGAGATTACAGGGATGTAATCTCTGTAACTCTGCTCAGGCTGGAAAGTTACTAATTTACTTCTAGATTCTTCCTGTGGATATTTAGATGTTGTAGTAGAATGCCTATTTGTTCAATTAATTATGAAAACTTTGTTTCCATCTACTTCCATCCACACTAAAAGGGCTTAAATGATAGATGATAAGCAAGCACCTTGAAAGAAAGCCAGCTATCTCTCTTACAATATGCTTGAAAGTCTTAAAAGCACCTGGTACCATATTCTAGGTCAGGGAAGCACAGTACAGACTGACAAAACATGAGCATGGACCTAAATCATCTATTCTAATCAGCATAACCCCAGAGTGAGGCTCAGAGTTGCCTTTGTTTTCAACAATCCTTGAGGATAAAACTTTACACAAAAGAAAACTGAGGCTCAGAGTTTCAGTCACATGCCAAGGTTCACAAAACTAGAAAGTGTTGCCTCTGAATTCAAATCTAGATCTATCCAACTCTCAAGCCTTTGCCTTTACCCACAAAATCACTGCTTCTCCTGGGCCCTACTACTTCCTTCTGAAATATCCATGGTTTTTTTTTTTTTTGTTTTTTTGTTTTGTTTTGTTTTGTTTTTTTAAGATTTTTTTGAGACAGGGTCTCGCTTTGTGGTTCAGGCTGGCCCTGAGCTCAGCCTCCAACTCACATCACAGCAATCCTCCTGCCTCTGCCTCCCAAGTGCTGGGATTACAGGTGTGAGCCACCATGCCTGGCACTGTGGTATGTGGTACTGGTTGCTGCTGGGGTGAGTCCCCACGCCCAGTATGGTATGTGGTCACCAGGGACTGAACCTGAGTACTCGTGCTTGCAAGACGGGAGCCGGAACCGCTGAGCTAACTCCCCAGCCCCTGAAATATCCATGTTTGAGACACATACACAAAAAGCATAGTGAATAGAATCATGCTATTTCCCCCTTATCAAAGTATATTTTAAAAGTTTTTACACACTTAAATGGGATTAATATTGCCTTTCATTTGATCCTCCAACAGTCTTGAAGCTATACTTTGTGTTATGGAATGTCAGGCACCACAATCACTTCTGGTGGCCCTTCAAGGACGCCTGCAAGAGTGCTCAGCAGGTACAGGGTGATGGTACCCCTGCTGCCACCAGCTAGAGCTGTGGCACACTGAGGGGAGGTTCTGTGTCCCCCTAGGAGACATGTTAGCACTGTGTCCAAGATGTTGATGACTGACAGCATTGTCCTGGGAGCATTCTTCAAGTGAGTATAAGATATTGCTTGTAGTTTTTTGGATGTTGTTTAATGATAACTACTACTACAGAACAGTCTAAATATTAAAATAGTATGAAAATAGTTAATTTAGAGATTCCTCCCTTGATCCAAAGCAAAGGTAATTCAAGTCCCTGAGCATCTTCTGGCAGACAGGAAGCTGAACGGGACTCAGGTGCTCCCCAGGGAGACTCTTATCAAAATGTACAGTGAGACAAACACTCTGCTGAGAGCACAGAACAGGCTGAGCCTAAACATGATTTCAGGGGGGAGTTAAGTTCAGGGACAGAAGCTTCCATCAGAAGCTCATTTTCTAGATACTCATCTCTGAACCAGACAGTGATCCAGCTCACTGGGCATTGTGCTGCTGTCCTGAAGAATGACTTGAAGACAGGTGCAGCCGGAGACTGAAAAACTTGCCATCACAGCAGAGGGGATTTTAGGTACGAATTTCAGGTATGAATTTCAGACATGAATGTCTACTGCAGAATATGAAAGACTGTGTTTTCAGAAATTACGTTACAAGCATTTTCAAGGAAATTTTAGTATAGTAAGACCACAGAAATGGAACACACCATTATATTCATTAGGGTGGGAGAGCTATTGCAGCAAATAGAATAATAAATCCAAGGTAGTTTCAGGTATTTCTGGCAGTCTCTGCTCTGCACATCCGTTAGGGGCATAATGTTAGGGGGATGCGTGAGCGGGAATAAGTGACTTCCAAAGAAATTCTGGACAAATATGTGGCCAGCGTGAGGGGAAGCAGCCCAGAAGACCTGAGCTCACGGGATTTTGAGGCAGGCTGTTCAGGAAGTGGTGTGTCAGGTCTGCTCACATCCAGTCTTTAAGCCACTGCTATGCGGTGAAGGGTGCGCAGCAAAGGTGATATAGCTGTGAGAGTCCGGGAGGAAGAGGGAGACTTTGATGATCTCACAGTTTCTACGACAATCATGGATGAGGAGTTCCGGAATAAACCAGAGAAGCTTCTTAAAGACCCACACAGAGAGAAGAAACAATTGGAGAGAAGAGGAAAAAAATAGTGACCTCTACCAAACTACTTTAAATTCTCCTCTAATTGTCAGTGTTGAGTGTGATCATATGTATATAAAATGTACCGATTGCATAATAAAAAAAATTCTCCTCTTCTCCCATGTAAGAGGACTGAGAACACCTCTAGGAGCAGTAACCCTGAAGCAGTAAACACCCCCAGACTTTACATATGAATTCTGCAAAATAAGGTCTGCAGGGAATGTGTGCACCTATTTCAATTTAACCTTTTAATGCAAAGGATACATTTTACATAGTATAATCAGTGTATTTATTATAACATTTTCAAATGTTCTAATTTCAAATATTTCCAAGTGTGGGGAATGTAAGTTATTAATCAAAAAGATAAAGATGGTACACACTGAGTTTTTAAAAGTATTTTTAAAGTTGTAGAACATTTACTAAAGCACTGAGAATATGTTACAGAGGACTCTCATATACCAAGGCCCAGTTACCCTTAATTTTCAAATTTTACATTATGATGTATTCATCATAATTAATGAATGACTATCATTAATTAAATACTTTCACCTAGATCCCTTAGTTTTACCTAATATCTTTTTCTCTTCCAGGATCTCAACCAGACATCACATCACATTTTAGTCTTCGTTTTCTCTGTAGGCTGCTCCACAGGCTCCACCATAATAATTTTTCATACTTTTCTTACTTTTGAAAGTTTTGACAGTTTAAAGGAGCATTAATCAGATATTTTGTAGAATGGCCCTCAGTTGGGATTTGTCTTCTGCTTTCCCTCTGATTAGACAGGGAGTTGTGTCGAGGAGGCAGATCACAGATATAAATGGCATGCTCATTGCATGATGTCCCAGGTACATACTCTTGGCCTGACCTGGAATGGCTGTTCTTACCTTGGTCATCTGGTTTAGGCAGTGTGTGTCTGTACTCTAAAGTTGATCTTTTGATCTACATTTTCTCTTTAGAAGGCAGTCAAGAGATAGCCTATATTTAAAAAATGGAAAGTTATGTTTACTCCTTGAGGGTAGAATACTACATACATTATTTAGATTTTTTAATTTATAAAAGATTTACACTATATTTTAAAAATACCAAAAAAACAGAAAGACTAAATTAATGTAAAAACTAAAATTGTCATGTATATGGACATAACTTTCACTAAAAATATCCTCTGTTTATGTTTCAACATATATAAATCAATAAACATAATACACTATTTTAACAGTCTCAAGGACAAAAACCATATGGTCATCTCAATGTATGCAGAAAAAAGCATTTGACAATCAAATACCCATTCATGTTCAAAATCCTAAAGAAGATTGGAATAGATGGACTTTATCTCAAACTAATAAAAGCTATTCATAAGAAACCAACAAGCATCATACTAAATAGTCAAAATTGAAGCCTTTCACACTAAGATCAGGATACTATCACCACTCCTGTTCAATACAGTACTGGAAACGTTAGCCACAGCAATTAGGCAAGAGAAAGAAATAAAATAAAAATAGTTAAGGAAGAAGTTAAACTGTAATTATTTGCTGATGACATGATACTCTACACAGAAGACCCTAAAAACTCAATCAAAAGACTTCTAGACTTAATCACCAAATTCAGAAGCATAGCTGGATATAAGATCAATGCTTAAAAATCAATAACCTTTATAAACATAAATAAGGCTCACTGAGAGAGAAATTGAGGAGTCAATCCCTTTCACAATAGCATCAAAAAAAAAAAAAAAGAAATATCTAGGAATCAATCTAACAAAGGAGGTGAAAGTCCTCTATTTTGAAAGATATAGCACTCTGAAAGGGAGATAGAAGAAAATATCAGAAAATGGAAACACATCCCTTGCTCCTGGGTGGGTAGAACCAATATCATCAAAATGGCTATTCTCCCACAACTACTATATAGACTCAAACACAATCCCAATTGAAATCCTGAGAGTGACATATGTGCACCCATGTTTATAGCAGCTCAATTTATGATGGCTAAATCCTGGAAACAACCAAAATGTCCATCAACTGGAGACTGGTTAAAGAAGATGTGGTTGTTTTATAGAATGGAATATTATTCTGCCATTAAAAATGATAAGATTGAGTCATTCATACTCAAATGGATATACCATGAGAACAGCCTCATAAGTGAAATAAACAGATTACAAATGTGTAAATATCGTATCTTTTCTCTGGTATGAGAAAATGAAGATGTAAATGAGTTCTAGTATATATAGTTGATATTGTGAAATAGAAAATATTTAAAAGGAAAGAGGGTATAGGGGTAAATAACAAGGGGAAAAAGATTGCGATGTTAATAAAAAAGGAAACAAAGCTTATGTGTGTTGGGGCTGGGGAGTTGCAGGGTGGATAGAGGAAGGGGAAGAAATGAGAATCAAGTCGTGTCATAGTCTAGTACAAACTTTCAATGTTGAATGTGATGATGTGTATTTAAGATTTGAATGAAAAAAAAAACTAAGTAGCAGAAACAAAGAAAGTCACTGCATACTAGGTAAGGGATCAATCAAATAAGAGGAGATAAACATATATGCACCAAATACTGAAGTACCTATCTTCATAAAGCAAAAACTGCTGAAATTAAAAGATCAAAGAAATACTGACACAATCACAGCAAGGGAATTATAAAGATGAGAATGAAAATGTGACTGAAAATGTGTAAAAGAAATCAATTGATCAAAGAGCTTGTGCTTCAAGATCATAAATAAAAATAAGTAAGTCCTTTGCCTGACTCAGCAGGAGAAAAAGACTCATATCAATGCAATTAGAAATGAAAAGGTGATTAAAAGGGATTTAGCTCAGTGGTTCCAGCATCTGTCTTGCAAGGGCAAGGGCCCGGGGTTTGATCCCTGGTAACCACATACCATACTAGACGTGGAGACTCACCCCAGCAGCAACCATCACCACATACTACAGTGCCAGGTGTGGTGGCTCATGCCTGTAATTCCAGCACTTGGGAGGCAGAGGCAGGAGGATTGCTGTGATGTGAGTTTGAGGCTGAGCTCAGGGCCAGCCTGAACTACAAAGAGAGACCCTATCTCAAAAGAAAAAAAAGAAAAAGAAAAAAAAAAGAAAAAGAAAGAAATGAAAAAGTGAAATCACAACACACAATTTTGAAATTCTGAAATAACTCCTTCAAAAATTATATTTCAACAAATTTTAAAAATTTGAAAAATGTACTGATTTCTAGACATATATAAAATACCAAAACTAACCCTAGAAGCCAGAAATATAAAATGTCAATCACAAGCAATGAAATTGACTCAGTAATAAAGAATTTACCAACTAATGAAAGCCTAGGACCTGATGGATTTACTGCTGAATTCCATGAAATCTTTGAGGGTGTTATGTCATCAATAATCCCAAAGATCTAAAGGGGGAGAGGGGCCCCAAATTCACTTATGGAAGCCAATATCATTCTGGCCTCCAAATTTGAAAAAATACTCAACTAAAAGGAGAACTATAAGCCAATTTCTTTAAGGAACATAGATGCAAAAATCCTGAATAAGATATAGCAAATAGAATGCAGCACATTATCAAAAAGATGATATATTATGATCAAGTAGGTTTTAACCTAGAGATGAAAGGATGATTTGATATTCATCAGTCAATAAATGTGATACATCACATAAACAAAGCAAAAATTACGTGATCATATCAACAAACCAAAAAAAGTCTTTTGACAAAATCCAACACTCTGTCAAACCCTGAGGCAAACAGGTACAGGAAGATCTGACATGACTGTAAAGGCTATTTATGACAAACAAGGGGCAACCTCATAATGAATGGGGAGAAACTAAAGACATTCCCCTTACATTCCAAAACAAGACAAGGAAGACCACTACAACTTCTAATCAACATAGGACTTGAAACATTAGCTATAGCAATTTGGCAAGATAAATAAAGTGGATATATATAGGAAAGGAAGAACCCGAATTATCATCATTTGCAGATGGCATGATACTCTACACAGAAGACCCAAAGATCTACATCGAAGACTCTCGTGATCAATAGCCAACATCATCAAAGTAGTAGGATACAAAATCAAAACTCAAAAATCACTAGCATTTCTGTACACTGACAAAAAATGAGATGAAGGGCCGGGGATTTAGCTCAATGGTTCCGGCACCTGTCTTGCAAGCGCAAGGACCGGGGTTCGATCCCTGGTGACCACATACCTATACTGGGTGTGAAGACTCACGCCCAGCAGCAACCAGTACCACATACCACAGTGCTGGATGTGGTGGCTCACGCCTGGAATCCCAGCACACTCGGGAGGCAGAGGCAGGAGGATTGCTGTGATGAGTTTGAGGCTGAGCTCAGAGCCAGCCTGAACTACAAAGCGAGACCCTGTCTCAAAAATAAATAAAAAAATAAAATAAAATAAAATAAATGAGATGAAAAGGAAATTGTGAAAATAACACCATTCAGAGTAGGCCCAAGGAAAATTCAATATTTAGGAATTAACCAAAGAAGTGAAAGATCCCTACAAAGAAAAGACAGTACTCTGAAGAAGATTAAAGAGGACATTCGAATATGGAAGAATTCTCCTATACCTGGATAGGCAGAACAAATATCAAAATGGCTATACTTCCAAAACTGTTCCACAATTTCAATTTAACCCCAGTCAAAATACCAATAGCATATTTTAAAAATTTAGAGATAATAATACTAAAATTTATATGGGACTAGAAGAGACCCAGAATAGCAAAAATAATTTTAGGTAAAAAGATCAAAGCAGGTGTTGTAGTAATACCAGCTTTCAAGCATTATTACCAAGCAACTGGATAAAAACAGCATGGAACAAAAACAGACAGGTGGATCAATGGAATAGAATAAAGGATCCAGAAATTTCTTTAGACATATTCAACTATTTGATTTTTGACAAAGAGTCAAAAAATATGTTGGAGCAAAGACAGCATATCCAACAAGTGGTGGTAAGAAAACTCTATCTGTTTGGAGAAAAATTAATCTGGACCCTTATCTCTCATCAGATACTAAATTAAAATAAAAATGGATCAAAGATCTAAACATCAAAACAGAAACATGAAACCTGGAACATAGAACAGATAAAACACTTGAAGACATAGGTGCAGGGACAGATTTCCTAAAAGAACCTCAATAGTATAAGAAATAGCAACAAGAATCAACACATGGGGGTTATAAAGACTAAAAAGCTGTGGATAGCAAAAGAATCAATAAACCAGGAGATTAAAGAGAACACTTACAAAACGAGAGAAAAATTTCACCAGCTACTCCTCAGAAGGAGGATTAAGATCTATAACTCAAAACAAACAAAAAACAAAACCACCACCTAAAATTAAAGACCCAGTCAAGAAATGGGGAAGAGAAATGAACAGACACTTCACAGAGGAAGAAGCACAGACAGTCAACAAATACATGAAAAAGTATTAAACATCTCTGGCCATTAGATGAGTACAGATTAAAACAATGCTAAGATTCCATGTCCCTCTGGAAAGAATGGAAATCATTAGGAAATCGAACAATAACAAATGCTGGAGTAGATTTGCATTGTTGGTAGGAATGCAAACTAATACATCCATTACGGAAATAAGTATGAACATTTAACAAATAACTGAATTTAGAAATTGTGTATGACACAGCTATCCCTCTGCAAGGATCTTCTCCAAAGAGCTGGTTATGATACTGCTAAATCATAGCTAAATCCAGGAAGCAGCTTTTGTATCTATCAACAGATGATTAGATAAATAATATGCTTATATACTTACATTGGAATACTACTAAGATAATAAGAATGAGACATTTGAGGTATTTTTAGGAAAATGGATGTACTGGAAAGTTTAATGTTAAGTGAAATAAACAGACAGTGAAGTTTAAATATTGCATGGTATCTCTCATTTGAGACAAGCTACAAAAAAAGAAAAGGGTTAAGGCTGGACAGAAAGGGAGAAAGGGATAGATCTCTTCCAGTAGAAAACTGTTTCAAGGCAACAAAGGAAAAGGTGAGAAGGAGGGGAAGGGGAAATAAGAAAAATAAAGATAAGCCATGCAGAGGAACCTAATAACTCCAATTAATGTAAAAACTACATGCCATTGTGAGAGCTCAAACAAATAATATCAACAAGTATGAGAAAGAGGGTAGGAGAACTAGATGAGGCAAAGGGAAGGGGTGAGAAAGGGAAAGGGATTTTAAAAAAGAAACAAGCTGTACTATGTACATATAACCACCCCAAGATGATTCTGAACTGCACAATTTGCAAACATATACTAATAAAACATGAAAAAATGAAGAGAGAGAAGAATGTTACTGGGATTAGAAATTTTTACACACTCCATAATTTGAAATACGCTGATTAAGACTTTATACTCTCATATGTTTATTAAAATGCTAAGGATAATATTTAAAGGAAATGAAATGTATGACGTCCAAACCTGCAGAGGAAAAATCAACTTAACCTTAGTCCAAATGAAGTGGGAGAAGAACATTAGCAGACTTTTAGCTGAGAAATAAATGCTAGGAGCAATTCATACATATCAGTAATAATGGTCAATGTAGTGAAGCAATTCATCACTGCCAAATATCAGTTTAAAGTTTTTTTTTTTTTAATTATCTTTATTGGTACATTAAATATACACATCATGATTGCACTCCATAATGGGGATTTGTACCAGTATAAGACACAACTTAATTCTCATTTTTTCCCATAGCCCCACCCACCCTACCACCCCCCCCATATATATAAAATTTGTTTCCTTACTTTTTTCCTAGCATTGTATGTTATATATTGTGAAATAGAAAATGCTCAATGTAAAATAAGGTGAAAGGGGACAATGTGGAGATTGTAACAGTTTAAAGTTTTTAAAAATCAGCTGTATGCTACCCAGTCCACGCATACTTAAAAGATGAGGAAAGTGACATGCTCTAAAATGAACCAAGTAAGTTAGACCAAAAAGCCATGCATCAAAAGAAACAATCACAGTGACACTAGCATAAGCAAAAATTAAATACTGAGGAAAAAATGATTATAAAGGATGAAGAAACCTCCGATCTTATTAAAAAGTTAGAACAACTTCTAAAGAAGATACAGTCATCATAAGACTAAAACTACTTAACAGAGTAGCTTAAAATGCGAGGCAGTGTATGTGGTTCTGGTTTCTTCAGAACTGAATTAAATTATTGAGGTAGTAAACCCATATGGAGGTGGAGCCCTCTGGCCCAATCATCTCTTAAAAGTCTCATCTTTCAATATTATTTCATTAGCAACTGAATGTCAATGAACGTTAGAAGGGAGAAACATTCAAATCAACACGCAAGGAAAGATGTGCTATTTTCCAGGAGAGACATGTCATTTCTAGCCTCTCTTTGGAGTCCAGATAATGCAGGATGGCAGTGCTGTCAAGTAAGTGTGATAGTGTACACCTTTCTGGGTTCTTGAACCTTCACTTTTCATTATGAAATCTTAGAAAGGGATTTGTCTTAATCCATGTGCAATGGTTTTTGACTCTTCCTTGTAACTGGTGCTTATTCAGCCACTGAAGAAGCCCTCACTCTTTCCTAAAGTATGCCACTCATTTCAGCATTTGAAGGACTTTGTGGTAGAAAGAGCTACCGAATGCACAGTCAGTAAGTCTGTTTCCTATATGTTCTCTCCATTATTTGTTTCTTTTTAATACTCTGTTCAGTCAGGTAGAGACCTGGAATTTGACCTGTTTTACATGTAGTACCACGTACTTACGTGTAGTAAGTAATACTGACATCATCTTCTCCTTCATATAAGGATGCATAAAAAAACAAAACAAAACAATAACAACAACAACAACAACAACAAATTGGGAAAAATCTGCCATACAAATTGGGAAAAATTTTAAGCACCTAGAAAGTTAGAAAAATGAAAAGAAGCAAATATCAAAGTCAAGCAAAAACAAACAAAATCCATAGCCAGACCATAAGAATTTTTTTCATTACAATATGTTAGGAGGCCTGATTTTTACTGAAGAACAATTTTAGTGAACAATTTCTTTAGCTTTTTATAACTGTAGGTGAAAATTTTGCATTGTACTACCAGTTCTTAAAATGAATCTTTAACCCATACAATTATTCTCAGGGTTGTGCTGATAGCTAAATTTTACTAAAGAGCCTATGGGTCAGTATCTATGTATCATCCCATTAAAATCTCAGCTTAAAAATGAGTGTAATGTTCTCTCTTTTTTGTAGATGTAGGAAGAAAATCTTTACTAAGTTATACAAACTAGTCAAGTTCACCCACTTAATAAGTTCATGTGTGAGATGTCCATCTACCTCTAAATGTCTGTTGGTAAGCAAAAGGGGACAATGAAAGTAGCATGAGATGATGGACACTTTTGTCTCTGCCAAGGAGAAACTTGGATATGAATGAATGAATGAATGAATGGCATTTTCAACGAAGATTGAAAGATAAAGAGAAGTTACACTATAAAACCCAGGTGGTGATGAACAAAGGAATGGAAAAAGTGCCCTCACATGTGCAAAGCATGAAGGACAGGCATGGCACCAGAGATACATCCGCATCCATGGAATGCCACTGGAGGATGTGACAGACTATGCATTGGTTGGTCAATGTCCCCTGGCTTAAGTGATCTTTATGTCACTGCCCCAGCCCCATTGCCAGATAAGAGTCTAATTTGCCTTCTTTCCACTTTAAGTGGCAATAACTCACTTATAATCAATATTAAATGATGAAAATGATGGTGAGAGTTTTTTGAGAGTGAGTTACAAAATGCAGTACTGCTTCACTATTACCTCGGATATTGACCTTTGGAGTCATAAAACTTTAGGTCAGAAGTTTCATGACCTTGAGGGTCCCACGCTGTGAGGAAGGGCATGACACATAGCAAAGCCACTGGCAGGTTTTCTAGATGACAGCCCCAAATGGAATGGGAAGACCCATGGGTTGGAAGTTGATCCCTCAGAGTTTTCTGCATTATAAGTGATACTTGAGTACTTAAGCAGAGATGAGATAATCCAGGGAAGTATGCAGAATTAGAAGAAAGAGAAGAATGTAACCCTGGCAAGAAAAAAATGGGACAAAGAATGAGAAAAACATCAAGAGGAAACCACCAGAGGAAGGAGAAAACCTAGAAAGGGGAAAATCCAGAGGGGTGATAGATGAAAATGTTTTGTAACATACAAATAGGTCAAACTCTCATGTGCTGTAGTAAATGTACTAGAAATACAACAAATCAACAAAAAACAGATGAGCTTGTCCAGAGAAGTTTCAGAGAGAGGAACGAGTGAAAGGCAGGCTAACGGATGGTATAAATTTGGTGCCCCTTGATAAAGTAGGAGCCTGATAAATATTTATCGAAATGAATGAATATGAGATGATGAAATAGAGATGGGTTTACTGTAAATGAAAGAGGAGAAAAACAGCTAACAAGTGAGTGTCGAAGGACTTTGGGGGAGGAGGAGGAAGAGAGAAGAAACTTAACCACTTGTGATGGAGCTGCAGTCATTTCTCCCGGGCACCACCCTTGCTGCCGTCCCCTACACAGGCAGCTGGGATGCAGCTTTCAGAGCCTGCCGCACCCATCCCACAATGGCCAGAGCTGGTCCAAGCTCCATTCCGAGGCTCTGAGACTCTTGGTCACATCACAGCACAGCCTGGATTCCTGTGACCTGGGTGAGTTGCTAACACTTACTAGACTGTACAATTATTTTTTTTTAAGAAGGTGGAGGAATGTTGGGGGGGGGGGAAGGAAGCAGTCAGCTAAGTATAAGACAGGATCCTAGACTATGGACTCATGTACAGGTGCCTCAGACAAAGTTATGAATATCTCTTTGAATAGTATTTTCCTTCTTTTATTAGTTCACAACGCTTCATAACAGAGTAGTTGCTGCAGTGACCTAATCCTGCACAAGCACGCTGACTCTCATGGACACATGAGATAGCATGGCAGGTGGAGGTGGTGGTGAGAGAAGAGATGTAGAGTAATCCTCTCAGATAACTTCTGATTTTCTCTTACAACCAGGGTTAGGACCAAATATTTTGCTGTTTTTCATATTAGGAAGTATTTTTTTGTTATGATTTTATGGTCTCTGTTTTATATTATCAATCTAAGCTGGTGTTGAGGTGAATTTGCCTGCCACAGACCCTTGATGAGTTGCTTAGAGATGACTTATGCCAAAAGTCCAATATTTACTAAGTAAAGAGAACTCTTATCTAAATAAACATCATAATATAATATTGAAGACATAAAGCATTTTAAGTCAGCTGCCACTCAGGCCTCAGTGGTCCTGTTGGAGTGAGGTATGTTCTGAGTTGGAAAAATTATAAATGACTGGGAAATTTTGGTTGCTTGAAGAAAGTGAGAAAAATGAGTGAATTATGGATCTCTGCCAAATCACTTCTCCAAAAGGCCACTTTAGATTTGTAGGATGTATAAGTTCTTTATAAAATATGATTATAGTAACTCATACTTTACACATGTCTGCCAAATATTGAAAGGTGTAGATTTCTCCTATTATATTCTGAAGCAGCTTATATGAAAAAGTTAGAATCTCCAATAATATCAAATGTTCAGCTTATTGTAATGGAAAAAGAATCTGCCTTTGATCCTTCCCCTTGCACTGAGACACTGTTTGCAGATAAATTACACTGATGTCCTATTAACATGCCATTTAAACCACAGAAAACAGCTTCTAACATCCTGCTGTTTTTCCCCCCAAGTTAACATGAGACACAGTGGATCATAACTTGCCTTCCTTCATCTTCTGAAATTAATATAGTATCATAAAATTATGTTAGAAATAAATATTAGAAATTTTACAGAAATGAATCCTATGTCATAAAAATATTTCAGAATACTTCTTTCCTCCTTAACAGTTATTGATTAAAAACCATATTTTTTTCCCATCTGGATGATGGCTTCATTACAGAAGAACACGAAAGTAAAGTCTAGGAGTCAACGGACACGTTGGGTTCTAGAAGGGGCTTTTAAGGTAGACAGTGTTGCAAAGTGGATATGCATTAAGACAGAACTTGGTCTGTGTCTAGAGAGGCAAGTCTTCTGGTCACCTGTGCTGAGGCCCTTCTTTCTTCCTCAGGCACTGCAATGGCAATTTCATCTGTCCTCATAACTGGGCCATAGAATGACCAGATGCCTGTTTAAACATTGCTCTAGGAATATCCGTCAGAGTTCATGAATGGGAGTAACATTTAAACTGGTGGGTGGAGTAAAGCAGGTTGTCTTTCCTAGGCTGGTGGTCCTCACTGAATCAGCTGAAGGACTGAATAAAGCACAGGGCAGAGTCAGAATTTTCTTGCTGCTTGTCACTGAGCGGGGCCATCAAGCTCCCACCTTCAAACTCTACTAGAATTGAAATCTCCACCATCAGTTCTCCTAGTTACTAGACCTTCAGGAGGAGGATCCTGAAACTTCTCAGTCTCTAAAATTATACAAACCAGTTTGTTTATGGTAAATCTCTTTTTACATATTTCTATTAGTTCTAAATCACAAGAATTTCACAAATACATGAAAACTAAATAACATCCTCCCAAACAACCAGAGGTTAACGGATGAAATTAAATTTATGAGACACAATGAACACAGTCTTATGAGGAAAAGTATAGTGACAAATTCCCATATCAAGAAAACAAAGCAGACTCAAATAAACAACCTAATGTTGAACCTCAGGCTTTTACAAAAAGAAGAGCAGGGCAAGCCAAAATTCTTGTGAGAAAAAGCTGTAGCAATTACAGCACTAATAAATGCAATGGAGACTAAAACAAACATAAAGAATTAATGAATACAACGATTGGTTCTTTGAAATATTAAATAAAATTGACAAACTCTATGTCAATCTTATTAAAAAAGGAAAGAAAAAACCCAAATGCATACAATTAGGAATGAAAATGGTAAAATCTTAACAGATCCTGGAGAAATACAGATCATCAATATCTACTCTGAAAACCTATATTCTAATAAGATCGAAAACAGAGAGGAAATGGACAGATTCCTAAATATATATGAATTATTAAAGCTGAATTAGGATGATATAAAAATTCTAAATAAACCAGTATCAGCCAATGACTTTGAAGCTGTAATAAAGAAAAATCTGCCAATGAGAAAAGCCCCCCGGCAGATTCATTGTTGAATTCTGTAAGACTTTTAGAGAATAACTAACGCTGCTGCCGATCAAACTCTTTAATACAATTGAAAGGGATGCAATACTCCCAAAGTCATTCTTGGAAGTGAACATACCCTGACACTAAAACCAGAGAAGGATCCAACCAAAAAAGAAAACCTAGAGGCCAATCTCCCTATTGAACATAGATGCAAAAATCCTCAATAGGTTACTGGAAAACAGAATGCAGCAAATCATCAAGAAGATTCTATAACATGACCAAGTAGGATTGATCCCAGGAATGCAGGCATGGTCCAACATACACAAATCAATAAATTAATATACTGTACTAACAGATCCAAAGACAAACAATGTATGATTTTCTCAATGGATGGTAAAAACCTACAGAAAGTTGGAATAGATAGTTTTTAATCTCAATCTGATAAAAACCAACAGCCAGCATCATGCTAAATGGACAAAAATTGAAAGTTTTCACTCTAAAATCAAGAATAAGACAGGATGCCCACTGTCATCACTCTTATTGAATATAGTTCTGGAATTATATGCCAGAGCAATTAGACAAGAGAAAGGAATAAAAGAAATAAGGATGGGAAAAAAAGAAACTAAATGCCCATTATTTGCAGATAACATGACACTACACACAAGATCCCAAAAGTTCCACCAAAAGACTTCTAGATTTAATAACAAAATTCAGTTGCATAGGTGGATAAAAAGTCAACAGTCAAAAATCTATATGATTACTGTACACAAATAACAAACTCACTAATAGGGAAATCAGGGACATAACATCTTTCACAATAGGACCCTCCTCCCCAAATAAGAAAGAAAAAGTTATCTAGAAATCAATCTAATGAAACAAGCAAAAGACCTCTACATTGAAAGCTATAATACTCTGAATAAAGAGATTGAAGAAAATTGTCAGAAAATGGAAAGATACCTTTCATTCTTGGGGAGGAAGATCTAATAGAGTGAAAATGGCCATACTTCTCTGGGGTCAGGCCTTATGTCATATTTTTCTGATTCCTCTGTGAAGGATGAAGATCCTGGAAAATTTCTCTTGTTTCAAACTGATTTGTGACTCAACACTTCACACGAATTGTATCTCATACACTGAAAGGGAGCTTTGCTCCTGTCATCCAAATGGTTAACATGGTGAGGTGGTCAACACATGGTAACAAGATAATCTTCTCTCCTCATTCTCTTTCTTTGATTGTTTAATGGGAAGCTCATTTATAAGGATATCCTTGTTGGAGAAAACAAAAGTATAGAACAAATGACTAACAAATTATTATTTAAAATTATTTTAAATTCTGGACCCAAATGGGCCATCTTGGGTCCTTAGGCTCTTTCATACTCCTGTCTCCAGATGCTTGCCTGCTGGCAGGTTATTCTAGTATTAACTGGTTATTTAAGTGGAAGGGTCAATGGAGGACAGAAAGGAATGAGAGAGGAAGCAGCTGACACTGCTCTTTTCTCCTTTCTAGTCTGGGACAGGTGTAAGATTCAAGTTTAAGAACTTACCTGAACTAATTTTTAGATACCCTTACTGGGAGAGAAAGTCACAAAACATGCCTGACCTCAAAGGGTTTATTCCCGTTCTTATGCTGTCACAATTTAGGAGACAGGAACGTCAACAGGTTTGTTAAAATGGTAACTGGGAACTCTGCACACCCAAGAAGAGCCCGGAGAGAGGTTGTGTGACTCTT
>PVIR01033111.1:0-18109 GCA_004026965.1 Petromus typicus | reverse complement strand
TTAAAACAATCTATCTGTGTTCAAAGTGTCACCTAAGCAGTGAGGTCCTTGCTCTTTCATTGGTGTGTGTGTGTGTGTGTGTGTGTGTGTGTGTGTGTGTGTGTGTGTTATATTGGTGAAGTACAATATATCTACAATAGAAGGGATAAAACATAAATTCACATCTCAAATTATTTTAAATTATAGAACTCTCAACCAAGTCAGAATACTGAATGTTGAACAAACCACAGAAAAGTTACTAGAGGAAGCTCTCCTTTCTAACCTCATCTTCTTTTTCTTCATCTTATAGGAAGAGTTATCCTTTATTTTATGGACTTTAACCATTGTTTTATTTTATAGTTTCACTAAATAACATTTTGCTTGTTTTGAATAATGATATAAACAGAATAATACAGTATGCCTTTTATATGTTGCTTGTGGTAGCAGATAGAGCTTTAATTTTTTTTTCCTTTGCAATATAGTGTTTCTTTATAGGAATATTATGGCTGGGAGCTTTCCAGCACTCATGGAACACATCATGTTGAGATGTATCTGAAGATTCAAGAAACTCTCCAAATCCTAAGCTTTCTGTTTGCTCAGAGCACAGACTCCTGGCCCTGCATGCCTCCTTAGAGCTTCATTCTGGATCCTTGTAACCCTGAACTCCACAATCCTCTTCATAATCCAACTTCCTACATGTGCAGGAGTGAGGCCAGTGGTTATTACTAACCCCAGAGGACACAGGAATGCTGTGTGGGGGTAAACAGTGCCTTTGCTTCTTAAGAAATTTGTGCAGCATTTTCTACAGATTGGTGCCCACATTCAGTGTCAACCGCTACCAAGAAGCTAGTTAAAATAGAGCTTGAAAAGTGCCAATAGGTACTTGTCCACAGAGACAACAATAAAGAAGAAAAGAGGACGCTCGCTGGATGAAAGGAATGTGTGAATTGTTCAACATACGAACAACTTTGGATAAATAAAATCCAAGTTGTAACTATATCTCACGTATCTGAGATGAGATGTATCTGTTTCTCCTTCGTGTGTTTTATACAAAAAGAATTAAACACTTTGGGTCTAGCTTCTCTCAGTCAGCATAATGTTTTCCTCCCAGAGAAAGGAAAATACATGCTCACACAGAAGCTTGGAACAGAATGTTCATAGTAGCTTTATTTGTGATAGTCCTAAGCTGGAAAGAATACTGACTTTCCTTAAAAGTTTAATGGATAAAGAAACTATTGTACATATTTATAATGGAATATTATTTGGCAATAAAAATGAGCTCTTGATACATGTAATAGTTGGGTGGCTCTTTCAAGAGTATCATGCCGAATGAAAAAAATTCAATTTCAACACATTAAGTACTATGATTTCACTCCTGTAATACTCTCAGATTGACAGAATTATTGAAGTGTTGAATATAGTGCTCAGTAGGCTCTAGGGTTACAGGGAGAATCTAGTGCAAGAGGAGAATTTGAAGGAGTTTCTTGGTGGTGATGAGTAGTTGCATACCCTGCTTTGGGCGGATTAATACCAATCACATAGATGATAAAATTTCACTGTAATATACCCTAGAGAAGTGCAGGCCCAAACTGATGAAATTCAAGTAGTGTTTATAGTTAACAATATTGTACCAATGTCTATTTTCTGGTTTAGAAAATGTACCATGTTTATTGAAGATGTATCTTCAGGAAAACTGGGTAAAATATACACAGAAACTATTTTTTGCAACTTGCAATTCTTAAACTATTTCAAAATAAAAATATTTTCCTAATAGTTTATTTGATTTTCTTTTCTGTATCTCTAGGTATAGGTCAAATTGATGTATTTATATGACTGAATTTTTCAGTCAATAGTCATATTATTTTTCTCAGTTTATTTTTGGGTCTTGCTGACTTTTCTTAATTACACAATTTTGTCCTTAGAGAAGTTACGTAACTTGTGTTAGATTTGTTCCCAGATATTGGGAACACTGTTCCAGGAAAAGCCAGCACACAGTGCTAGGTGAAGAGGACATCCTCTTCTTAGGGCTCTGAGGTAGTCTTGATGATAAAAGTACAGATAAGAGGCAAGATGCTCAGTCAGGTGAGAGGAGGGAACACAGAGCCCCTGGAGAAGCAGCACTAGGACTCAGCAGCATCCAGAGGTGGGTGCAGATGGAGGAGGCCATGTCCACACTAGGAGACACGAACATCTTCAAAAAATCTCCAGCTCTTTGTAACTTCAGAGTCTTAACAATACACACAGCGTCTTTTCCAAGACTTAGAAATTTCTTAAGCATTGTACAGATATGTGCTATCAGAAAGTGAACTTTATCTTTTTTAAAATGATGGTAGGAATGGAAACTAGGACTTTGTGCATGCTAGGCAAGTACTTTACTACTCAGCCACATCCTCAACCTTAGAAATGAGTTTTGCTATTGAGGTAGTAGGGATTGAACTCCGGGCTCTTCCCATTGAGGTCTGTCCTACAGGTTCCTCAATCCTTTATATTTTTCCAACAGGATACCCCTAAGTTGCCCAAGGTGTGTTCAAACTTGGGATTCTCTGCCTCAGTCTTCTAGAGTGTTATGATGACAGGTATCTGTCGCCCAGCTGGTGAAAGTGAGATTCTTGAAAATCTCTGTACTCTCATCCTGCCCCAGAAAAGCCTCTCTCACAAAGAGAGACCTAGAGTACAAGTCAAAGGCACTCTTACTAGAACTCTTGTCTTGGGTTCCAAAGAACTACCCATGTCTCTATAATTTCAAAATTTGTGAAATAGTTAAGACTTACATATTGCCAAGGTATGAACTACGACACACTTTTGAACTGTCAGGTTGTTCTGTTGACCCACTACTTGCCAGGGGTTAACCACGGTGTTCCCTGTTCTATCTGGCTTTATAAGGTGTGCCATGGCTGGTACAGGGTTTAGGCTGTGCCCTAAAGGTTTGTGTGCCCAGTATGGTGGTGTGCAGGTGGTGGGATCTATTGGAGATGCTGCCTTTGCCCTTAGAAGGAATGAATGTGGATCGTGCGAAATGAATTCATTCTCTGAAAAGTCGATTGTTATAGAGGGAGGCCATCTCCAACCTGTGCCCCCTCTCTGTTTCTCCTTCATGGTGGAACGAGGCCAGGAGTTCCTTGCGGGGAAATTTTGGTGCCATCCTATCTGGACCCTCCTGTGACCAGAATTCTGAGTCAAGTAAATTGTTTTACTTTATAAAGTAGCCAGCTGTAGACGTTTTGTTACACGACAGGGTATAGACCACTAGAGGGTGTTGTGCTGTGCTCTTTTTGCCATTCCTATGATTCTGACATCCTCTATTCTTCTGAGCTGTTCCTCAGAAGAGAATTAGCATAAATATCCACTTATTCAGGAAGTTTATTAGAAGGTAGCTAAGTAATAATACAGGCCACATTTTGAAAACCACACAGAGAAGTCTGCACTTATCTGGTGCAGCCAAGCGCACAACTAAAAATAACAGTACTGGTAGCCTGAGTTTCAGATTTTCTTTTTAGAGCCAAAAGCCTGAGACTATGCAGTTTATATGACTTTCTCAGCCTTCGGCCTTCCTGCCCCATTATCTCTTCCAGTCATGTCATCCCATAGCTCTAAAGACTTTCCACTGATGACCCACACATTTTTGTCTTCTTCCCTGAAATTTCCTCTGAGATTCAGACTACCTTCCCTTCACCTCTACTTGAACAATTACCTCTCTGGACTCTGGATCTCCTTGGTGAGTTGCCAGATGAATTTGGAAGTGGCAACAGTCAGGTTGTGTCTAGGTACTTCACACATGCCCATCTCCAAATGTGGCCCTGACCTCAAATTAGGTGTAAGACTGCAAATATGTATGGTGTGGTCACAATGGCACAGTTCTCAGATTCTTCTGTGTCCTCAGGCAAACTTTCACTTATGGTTGTTACCTAGTCTCCCCAAAACTCACTGTATAGAAAGCTTAGTCACGGATGGACTTTCAGGAAGTGACTGGACCACAAGGCTCCAGTTCCATCTGTGGACTAATCAGCTCATAATCTGGTAGTATTTTTGGAAGGTGGTAGCCACAGAAGGAAGTGACTAAAGCGAGCATCATCTTAGGAACTCTATATTGTCTCTAGCTCCTTCATTTCAGGCTCTTTCTCACTCTGCTTTCTGGCTGCGAGAAGATGAGCAGCTTTCTTCCACTAGGCCCCTCCACCATGATGCTTTATTTGACTGTAATAACAATCATTTGGGAGTAGAGATTATTATCTCCATTTTAACACTGGGGAAATTGAACTACCTCAGGAAGTTACTAGCTTCCCCAAGATTACTAAGCAACTAAGAGTTTCAATAGTAACTTAGCCAATAAGTTACATGCCTCTTTCCTCTCCTTTTAAGTCCATTGAACTTGAGTTTCCTTGTATAATCGTGTCTAATGACATTTCAGTCAATAACAGACTGCATTGTGATGGTAGTTCCATAAGTTTATATCACCTAATGATGCTGTAGCTGTCCTATTTACATAAGTACACTCTGTGATGTTCACACAGAGAGCACCTAACAACACATTTATCAGAATGTGCCTCCACTGTGAACTGACATATGGCTGTACTTGAGTTTCACATTCACTTTCAAGAAGTTATCTTCCCTTGCTATCTTCACAGTGATTGACCTTTCTGTTTCTTTGGGAAAGCACTATTCCAAAATATCTTAATATTCAACTTATTGACATCTGTTCAGACTTCAGATACATTTCAAGGAAGCAAGATTTATAGAAAACGCAAACTGTGTTCCTAACATATACAAGACTCTGGGCTTGGTACTTTACAAGCCTCTTCTGGCATAGTGGTTAACAGCTTCTAGACTGGGGGACAGGCTCAGATTAAAATCTAGTTTTTTTTTTCCTTAGTCTTTGCTGATACCAAAACCAGATAAAAATACTACAAGAATAGAATCTGATCTGTGAAATCCCACCAATCTCTAGGAATCTACATGCACCACTCTTTTATTGTAGAATGACATTCATCTTAATTCCACTCAGCCAAAGCCTATAATACCTCACCCAGAAGCCCACTCAATAAGTTGTTCTCTCATCCTTCCCAGTGGTGACCTATTCCTCTGCATAGATTTTAGTCTCAGTAGGTGGCTCTACTCTAGATTCTGTAGCCTTGGATCTCAGAATAGTCTTCTATGTGTGTGTGTGTGTGTGTGTATATATATATATATATATATATTTTTTTTTTTTTTTTTAGACATGATCTCGCTTTGTGGTTCAGGTTGGCCCTGAGCTCAGCCTGCAACTCACATCACAGCAATCCTCCTGCCTCTGCCTCCCAAATGCTGGGATTACAGGCGTGAGCCACCACGCCCGGCACTTTGGTATGTGGTACTGATCATTGCTGGGCGTGAGTCTCCAGGCCCAGTATTGTATGTGGTTAGTGAGAATCAAACCCGGGTACTTGCACTTGCAAGACAGGCACCAGAACCACTGAGCTAAATCCCCGGCCCTGGAGAGGTATATTCTTAATTCATCTACTTAGATGTGGAGATATTTAAAGGTAAAGCAAGAGAAGTAACTAGAAGCTTTTGTTATCCTAGCTAAATAGGCTGAAATTTAGACTGGTTGTGTCCATAGATATAGTCCAAAAACAACTCAGTCAAGGGATGGCAATGGGAGAAAATAAAGGGGGGGGGCCACGGTGTGTTGTCAAGTTGAAAGACAGAAGAAAATGAAGGAAGAATAAAATGTGTTGGGGTGTTTGTAACCCTTAAGCTGCCTTTGAAAAGGTACCATAGTTTCTTTAACACACCTCTGTTTCTGCTTGCAACAGTAAGAACGACTTGCTACAGTCTGGTCTCAACTCTCTCCTTCTCTATGGACTGCAGAGTTTATCTGTCTTAGATTCACTGATCTGCAAATTGTTCGCCATTAAGCAGTCTGATCTGATTTTGTCTTTAGTTCCTAGCCCTGGACCTGTTTTAAAATAAAAACTGAACTTTGAATCTCCAACTCCATTCTTACCGGACAGAACGGCACTCTGGGGTGAGCGAGGTCCTCACCTTCTCTCAGACAGTCACTCCGTACATCAGTCCAGTGCTGTATGATGTGGCTGGACTGAAGAGCGCAATATAACCTATGGATGTGCCGTGCACGCGTATTCCTATGCAGTGAAGCTATCTTTCTTCTATTGATATGAAGAAGGTCCATTTCCTATATTAATTCTTTCATAAAAGCCTCGAGTTGGCTGTGGACTAGAAGGAGGAAGCAGAACACCCACTCTCCTAGAGGCAGGGCCTCCCAATGCATGTAAATGAATGGCACTGTTTATAACTCCCAGGAGCCTGGGAGGAGACCGAAGCTTCTTCTCCATCCCTCATCTGCACCAGGTACCACTGCTGAGGCCTCCCTGCATCTTGGCTGCCTGCCTCATCTCTGTCCTCCCCGGTTACATGGAGAGGCTCCTGCTCCTCCTGCTGCTAGAAGCCTTCCTGGTTTTGTGCCTCTCTCCCACCAATGGTGAGTCCCATGCAGGAAAGGAAAGGGAACGAGACAATGGGACCTAGGAACAATGTCCAGTCATCCTAACAAAGACAGGCAGGAACAGTGTTTGTTGGGTGCAGGTCCCTGAACCTCTGGTTCATGCAAATTCCTCCTCCTGCCATGGAGGTTCTTCCTGGGAACCCTGTGGTCGTTGCTGTCCAGTAGCTCTGTCAGACTCCAATTGCAGGGAAGGTGTGAGGAGGGAAGCTTGAGGAGAAGGTCTGGTAAGGAACCATCGGAGGTTTGGAAATGGGCAAATAGATCAATAACACGATTGCTCGATTAAGACTCAGATCATGGTAAATAATTCAGAAAAGAGATTGTCCTCTTTCCTTTCCCCCTCTGGATCCTGGGTGTTTTCTCCCAGCCTTGCCAGGCCTTGACCAGCAATGAAATATCCACTCCTGTGTCCCTCGAAGAAAGCATAGCTTCATACTGAGCCTGAAAAGAACGATAGGGAAGGCTTCTGGTAGTTCCACGACTCCTGTCAGGCCCCTGGGGGACATGGACTCTGCAGGGAGAGATACACCTGCAGGGGGAGTCTGCACAGGTTCCCAGAAGTATGGCTAAGGAAGCCTGGAAAGTCCAGGGTTATCCCAGCCTTCAGGCTGACATCAGCCTCAGGATCCTGCCTGTCTTCCTCTCATTAGCTGGCATCCCCGGTCTCACTGTATGATTCTGCAATAATATCCAGGTCCTGTGAGGGAACCTCCAGTTTGCATCTCCTGTGATGAATTTGTTGGCCAGACCTGCATAAAGAGTTTAAGATCCTGTCAATCGAGACATCCTGACTTTGCATGCCAGACCAAGGAAGTGTACGATTATCGTTACACTGGAGGTAGGATGGAGGCAAGAGTAGGAGAGAGGTGGGAGACTGTCTGACTTGGCCTGGGGAGAGAAAGCAGACTAGCTCTGGAATCAGAATTCCCAAGTCCCATCAGCTCAGGCACCAATTCACCCAATTCTTTGGACACACACCTTCCTTTCTCTGGGTTTAAAATTCCTCTCTGTTGAATTTAAATAGGTAGCTTCCAAATTCCCATCTATCTTTGATACTGAGACTTATAAGATCAGGCTGTTATCCTCTGCTGGAAATGTGTGGTATATTCAGGGCATAAGTGAAGTACTCCAGCGGGAAACTTTATGGAGGAGTTTTGGGGTCTCAGGTGCTTTGTCAGTAGAAGAGGGAGGGATGGATTACTCAGCCATATTCTCGTCACACACCAGGTCCACCAAGCCTAACCCAAGACCTGTCGGTTATCTTATCCTCTCAGAGTATGTGTACAGATATTCCATCCTGGGCTGCCCCAAAAGATGTGTGGAATATGTGCGCATCACCAACAGCGAGAAGAACATCTTTTTCTGCTGTAAGGAAAACTACTGCAACAACTCGTCGATCAAAATCTCTGTTCCTTTTCGGAAAATTATTCCTGTGGATTTCAGGTGATCTGCAGAGCCCTCCTCCTGGTCACATCGTGCCCATTATTTCCTAAATAGACAGCAACATCCGGAAGTGCCTCTCCTCCCACCCCACATGCACATTGCCAACTGAAAGCCAAGGGCCCTGAGAAAAATGAGCTTTTGGTAGAGAAGGAACGTGATAGAGCTTGGAATGCTATCTGAACCTGAGTTTGACCCACAACATCTGCTGTTCTGGTGAAGGCTTAAACCTCAAGTCCAGGTTGGAGCAGAAAAAGAGATCTAGCTGTGCCAGGTCATCTGTAACACCCCAAAGGATCACGAGAAAAATGCTAATGAGTAACAACAGTTTATGTAGAAGATTCACGAGCTCTTTCCATATTGGGCCAGAGAAGAAGGCACAGATTGTGGGCAGAGAATGATCTGGCAGAGGTCCCTGAGGTATTTCATTCTTCAGATGTCTAGGATCCCAGATTCTTTCAAGCCTTTTATGGTCTAGGATTGGAGGGGTCCCTGAAGCAGGGTGCCATGACAAGCTGGTCCTGGCTTTCCAAAAGGGAAACCTCTACCCTCTCGGGTCTGGGTGGGATTTGGAGGCATGATGAAGGTAGTGGGAAGGAAAACTTTCTAGTCACTGTAGGGTGTAAATATTAAAGAACTCAAAATTTGAAACAGGTTGTCTGGGTTTGAATCCTATCACTCACCTAGCCCTAATGAGCTTGTGTAAATTTCTTAGGTTTTTTTGTTTGTTTGTTTGGCGATTTTTTTGCATCACAGCCACCTTCTACTGTGAAGACCCAGTGACTCTCTAGTTATTAGAAGCTTATTAAGCACACTGTGTTTGCTGTATATCATCTGCTTTGTGCCAGATAATAAGTTGACCTCTGTCTTTATCTCTCATAGTCCAGCCAGTGCAATGAGATTTTAACTTTCATTTAATAGAAGAAAAAGTGGTGAGGTCAGGATAACCGACTTTGTAGACAGTACAGGGCTGGGACGCAGAAGCATCTACCTGTATTCTTTTTACCTGAACCCTTACTGGCCTAGAAATGGGATCCCCAGGAGATTCCCACCCTTCCCACCATGACTGCAGTCAGTTTCCAGCCAGTGGTCCTATGTCTTTAGTCTGGGTCTGATCTTTCTTCCCTACCCTGCCCAGAATTCTGCTGTCAACTCCCACCTAAATCTCCTCTTTATCTATCAATTGTGTGGCTCACTGCATAGCAGAGTCAAACACTAGAGAATACAAATTTTGGATTCAGACAGAGCCAAGTAGGTAACAGGGGTCTGACATTTATTAGATACAAGAATCTGTTAAAGAACACCACAATTCCTACTTTCTTCTGCAAAATAAAGATAAATATACCAGTTTTAATGATCAATGATAATCAAAATGTATATGTCTCCACTTGGCACAGTGAACTTAATAATGACTTAACACACGGAAGCTGTTTTCACTCTTCATACTTATGAGGCACTTTCTATAGTTTATCTCCATTTTTCCCCCTGATACCAGGGGTTGAACTCAGGACCCTGGGCACTACTGAGCTACATCCCCTGACCTTATCTCCTTTAGTTTTGATGGTAGTCCTTAATTACAGGTGAGGAATCTGAGACTAAGAGGTGAAGTCATTCACACAGTGCTTCAGTTGCTCCATCTTTGGAGCAAGTTAACCCCAGGTAAAATGGATATTCCAAGGCCATCTACTTGGCAGGCTGCCTCCTGACTGGGCTTCTTGCACAGGGTCTGTCCTAGGTTCAACAGATAGCGTGAGACTCCTTGGCCACTAGGGAGCCAGCAGCTTGCTTCATACCCAGATACGCCCTCATCACTTAGAAAAATGTTACTTTGGAAATAGTAGGGAAGTTTTATGAGCCTTTATTTCCCCCTCCACAAAGTGGCATTTACAAAAACTTCCTCACTTGGCTTGTGACAAAATGTACAAAAAGCAGTTTGTGTAGTGACTGGCGCCTCTTGATTGTCTCAAAGAAAATAATTACATATTATAATTGAACTCCTAAATCAGTAGCAGGAAACCAAGATGATGTTTGTTTTTTAAAACTTTGATTTGATATAGGTAACGTAAAGTGTACTATTTTTTTAATTGAAATCTTTATTGGTACATTACATATACACATCATAATTGCACTCAACAATGAGAATTTGTACCAGTATATGACACAATTTAATTCTCATTTTTTCCTATGCCCCTACCCACCCTACCACCCCCTCCCCCTATATACACAAGATTTGTTTCCTTTCTTTTTTGTTATAATCTTATTATTTTTCCCCTTCACTCCATTTCACTCTGAGTATTTTCTATTTCACAATATATAACATACATTCTAGAACTCATTTACATCTTCATTTTCTCATACCAGAGAAAAGATATGATATTTAATATGAATCTTTTAATTCTTTTGTGTATATACCTAGCAGAGGAATAGCAGGGTCAAATGGCACCTCTAATTGTAGTTTTTTGAGGAATCTCCAAAATGATCTCCACAGGGGTTGTACAAGCCTACAGTCCCACCAACAGTGGAGAAGGGTTCCTTCTTCTTCGCAGCCTCGCCAACATTTGTTGCTGGCTAATTCTGAGATAGCAGCCATTCTTTGTGAAGTAAGATGAAATCTTAGTGTTGTTTTCTATTTTTAAGCATATAACTCAGTGATGTTAAATGCACTCAAAAAAGTGTGTGCAGCCATCATCAGTATGCATTTCCAGAACTTGTTCATGATTGCAAACAGAAACTCTGTACCGTGTTTGCTTCCCTTCTCAGCTTGTCGTAACCTCTGTCCTTCTTCTGAGTTTTCCTCTTCTAGACATTTCATGTAAGTGGATTTATACATTATTTGTCCTTTCTAGTCTGGCTTGTCTCACTTGGTACAATGTTTTTAAGGTCTAGTACCTTGCAGCATTTGTCCAAATTTTATTCCTTTGTATGGGTAAATCATACTTTAGTGTATATAAATGCCACATTTTGCTTCTACATTTCTTTATACATTCATTACCCATTATAGATGGATTTATTGTTTCCACCCTTTAGCTATTGTGAAGTAATGTTTCTGTGAACATTAATATATAAGCATCTGACTCCTCACTTTAAAGTCTTTTGATTATATACTGTTAAAATTCTTCTCCTATGCATGGACATGTGTTTCTTCCTTTAATTCTGCCAGTGTTTGCTTCATTTATTTTTGGATTTTGTTGTTATAAATATATTCATAATTGTTAATTATTTTGATAAAATTGATCAATTTTTCAATGTAAAATATTCTTCTTTATCACTTGTGACAGTTTAGGACAAAATTTATTTTTTCTATTATATTGCTCCAGCTCTCATCTGGTTATTATCTGTATGGAGCATCATTTTCCATCTTTTCACTTTCATTGTTTGTGTCTAGAAATCTAAACTATGTCCTGCCTTTCTATACAGTATATAGGTAGATATTTTTTGTTCATTCTTCCAATCTTTTTGCCCTTTTACTGGAGAGTTTAATCTACTTTCATATAAAGCAATTATTGATAAGGATGAATCCATCTCTGCTGGGGTTTTTTGTTTGCTTTCTGTATACCTTGTAGCTTTTTCTTTCTTCTCATTTCTTCCATTACTGATAGCTTATATGTTAGTTGAATTTATGCAGTGAATGCTCTTGAATTCCTTTCCTTTCCTTTTGTTCCATAAATATTTTCCTTGGTTACATTTAACATTTAATGTCATAACAATCTAACATGAATTGATATGACCCCAATATTGATGATGTACAAATCCTCTCATATGTAATACTGTCTCTTTGTGTCCTTGATGTCACATATATCTATTTATGGTGTCCTGAATGACAGAGATTTATAACTATTTTTGTGCATTTTGTTTTAAATCATGTAGGAGATAAACGGTGGAAGTATAATCAAAATAACCATAACTGTAGGTTTTGTAAACACAAAACCATGTTGGAATTTCACTAAGGAAATTTTTTTTATACGTGTTAAAATAATTTAATTTCCCTATACATTTCTGTCTACATGAGAAATCAAGATATACACTTTATAGTATTTACCTGTTTTAAGACATTCAAGTCAATTCAGATGGCAAAAGTAGAATTCAATCACTAGTGAAATGTTTAAAAATATATATATTAAACAAAAAGTATCTTTACAAGATAAAAAATCTTCCACAATGCAATAAATTGCAAATCACTGAAACTGTAACTCTTTAGATGATTTCAGTTCAGTTTTTGGTTTCAAAATCTGGACACAGTAAGAAAAAAGTGTTGGTAGAATTTCTATCTACCTCACCCCTGGGAGGTGTTGGGTTACTTTTTAACATTCTTATATTTCATTTGCATGTTTATAGAGCAAATATTCCTTCAACTCTGTCCAGCTAATATTTTAACAGAGATTTCCTTGAATGCCAGTTGATAAACTAACAAACAAACAGAAGCATAAAACTTATGTGACGGGCGCGCACACACGCACACACATACACACACACACACACACACCCCAAAAATAAAAGAAAAATACCCAATCCAACCACTTCTTGTGGTATTTGCAAACAGACTCTAAAAGTCTGGGCAATCATTCAACACCTAGCTTTGCTTTCTATGAGCCCGGAGATCAGCCCAGAATGAAAGCCTAAGGTCTTTTTGGTCTTTTCTAAGCATCCTGGGTTTGCTCTGGATGCATGCATGGCTATCAAAGCTTCCACTTGCATGGCTGCATCTAGATTTCCAATTTCTCTAAGAAGAATGCTCCATCTTCTTTTCTGTGCTTTGGGTGACATAGTTTATGTTTCAGTTTATAATCTCTTGCTGCACAGGTCTGAGTGTCTTTAATCTTCCTTGCAGCTTTTATAAACATTTCCTATTACTCTTCCTGGGTGTGGTCTTAATTGGAAGAAACAGAAGAGAACATTTTTCACCAGTTCCCTCAGACAGGTTAGGTTAAAACAAAGGTACACAATAACTGAAAGTGAGGGCGAGGCTTCTTCAAGATGGAGGCTGCTGCCGTACTGCCGACAGAGTAGGACAAGGTTCAGTGAAAGTGCCACCAAACTCCGCTATTATTTTCAGGATTTTTCTTTATCAAGTGCTTACTTGGTTTTTGTAAACTTTTGACTTTTTGTGAAGCCTGGCAAAATTGGTTCTGACAATTTATAATTTTTTTCAAATGTTTTTGTGAGAGAACAAGAGCTTGGATATCCTCATGCTACTCTTCTGAAAACATCTGCCCAAATACCCTCTGGTTTCACTGGATTAATCAAAAGGAAGCAAATTTCCCTCTGAAGGAAATCCTTTACAAACCCAATGTAGCATTTGCTGACTGTATTATCTAACAACTTCACAAGTAACTGGATAGAGTCTTTCTCAGCTGCATTAATGGGGCAGCTCGGATCCCACCCCTTTGTGATTCTCTCAGGTGTTTTGTTTCACGGAAGGCAATAATGCTGTGGTCTCTGTTCTGGGCTCTGTGGGCTGTGACAGTTCCAGGGTTCAAACACACCGCTGTCCTTGCCCAGCATCTATTCAAGGCATCCCTTCTAACTTCAGTTCTCACAACTGAGTCTTGGGTCACTACTCCTCAACACAGACCTTTAAAGCAGATGTCACTGGATTTTCCCCCCATGCTCTCTACAGCCCAGCAGCCTGAGATTACAGCTGCCTCCCAAGAAAAAAAGAGAATCAAGATGTGTCATATACTGGTACAAACCTTCAATGTTGAATGTGACGGTAATGTATGTGTAAAATATATATATACAGTGAAGAGAAGACGGCTGGAAGTGATAAAGCAAGTGAGGCAATCAATAAAATCAATTTAAAAAAACTTCCTCCCTAGAATCTCATAGAGCTTATGGGCTTAGGAGATAGAAAAAAGAAAGTAATAATGGAAAAAACTCTGGAAGAGCCATACTCACTGCTGTATGCTCAATTATCAAAGGGAACAGAATAATGAATGTGAATTTTGACAGTGATAATGAGCCTGATGAAATCAGTGTCTTCACATCTCACTACATTGTGGTCACAACTATGGGCCACCCGCGCCACTGAAAAAGCATCTGTCCCAGCAATAGCACAGGAACCATTTTGCAAACACAGTTATTATTAGAAAGGAGTCTCATGCACGAAGTAGACACATACCCCAGTTCAGGAGTGAAATGCCTTCACTTTTGGCATTATGTTGTCTGTCGCTGAACAGATATATCTACTTCAGACATGCACATGTGTTGGGCACAGTAATTGTCAAATAGGAGTACATGAAACCTAAGAGGAAGCTCCTCAGGACCTGATTCCAATCTTTCTACCCAACTTCAGTTTCTTAACTTCTGCCAGTTGCAGCAGATTTACATTCTGACACATCTCCCACCATTCCATGTATTGGTGCATATTGCTACGGCCTTTAATATGAAAATTACCCACTAGTTCTACTGGATATACGCAGCTTCCCCTACTTTGCCTTAGCCCACATGAGAGGACAGAACATAGAGATGTCTTCTCTAGGAGGGAGGAGCCCACTTTCTTTTCCACAAGAAAGGAGCCAGTGAGGAGAAGATGGCTGGAAGTGATAAAGCTAAGGAGGGAATCTGCATTTTCTCTCTGTCTTCGCCTTCCCCTCTGTTGCCCACCTATAAACAGTGAGATAGTGACTTGAGGCAAAGAGGCTCCTCTGTCTTCTCAGGGAGAGCTTTGGGGGAAATCCTTTTACCAAAATATATGACCTCTTTTTATTTGATCAGTGATGAGTAAACAAACCTAGGTGGTTGATAACACATTTATCTGTCAATGTAGTACAGGTAGCACCCAGGGTTAATCCTTCTTCCACTGTTCTAAGAGAGGTAGAAAGGAAAATAACAAAGATCCAGGGAGTGTTTGCAGCTCCAGGCAAGAGCACTTGCATGTTAGAGCTCCTGGCCTCATCTTCAGTGACATTTTCTCGACCTGAGCCTATTAAAGATTCATAAATAAGAACTGCGTCATATATATAATCAAATCCAAGTGAATTCTGGGACAGGCATGCGTGCTGAAATTTCCTGAGATGACTTAGCACCCTGTCAGTATTCTTGTCAGTCTTACCCCAGAGGCCCACTAAGAGGCTCCTGGTTGGGTTACGTACATCCTCTAAATTTAAAAAGCCTGATTTTTCTACATACTATGTACTTTTTACTTTCCTGCCATCCCAGCACCACATTTCTATTCGTGCCACAATTTTTGTCAGCATGGACCTGCCCTGAATATGTCTCCCTGTGGTCTTCAATAAATGTAGCTGCTTTTCATTTTCTGTTGAATGTACCCTTTGTTATTTTTTTCTGGTCATACACAACAGTCTGGAATCTATCTGCTGCATCCATTCCATAGTACTGTAATGGCAGGAACAGGACACAAAGTAGCTCTCAGAGAGATGGAGAGTAATCAAAGTTTATTATGCCAATGGGCCCAGAGTTTATGACTCCAAATTCAGAGCCCCAGGCAAGAGCTAGGTAATTCTTTTTATACAGAAACAGAACAAAGGGCAGTTACCTACTCAGTAACAATTTGTAACTCAACACACTTGGGTGTCCTTAGTCCAGTGAAGAGAAAGAGGCTGTGATAAAACTGTTATCTATAGGAATCGAGATTCATACATAAAACAAATGTGGAAAAATGAGAAGAAATTAATATTTTTTAACCTAAAATCACATCACACTGATTCCTCTGTAAGAAAAAAAGAGACTCGTTTTGAGATAGGATAAAAGAAATTTAAACTAAGCAAAAAGAAAATAAGCAAGGATTTTAAAATTGTACTTAAATTTAAAAAATAAAGAAAGAAAACAGGTAGCTAGCTACAGGATACATTACTCAAGCCTGTTCCTTCCCAAGAAAAATTCCCAAACGTTTTAAAGATACAATAAGCCTGTGAATTGGGCTACAGACCTAGACCTGTCTTTTCCACTTACAAATTTTCTCCATCCCCAAGGAAATAGCAATATTGTTATCCAGCAGATCTCCATTCAGACAGGTTAACAACTTGGACTCTGATGTAGCCTTCCAGATGAGTAACCTGACACTCAGGAGGATCATACACCCTAGATCACCCATCCTGAAGACACCCCTAAAGCCCCATAAACATCCCCAGTTTGGATCATAAGCCACCTCTCTGCCTCTTGAGGGCTCATACTCTTACTTCTTTGAGGACTTTTGAATTTCTGCCTAATGAAACCTTTCTTGTACCCCTTACTGACTACTCCTGAAAATTCATTTTCTGTTACAAGGGTCAACAAATTTCTCAGTGTTCTTTGCCTTAGGTGAATTAAGTTCTTCATCTCAGTTTCGAGAAGTTCCTCAGGCCCAGTCCAATGTTTCTCAATTCTTTACAGTTTGTTGAAGGAAAGTTACATAAGTCACTGTTTCCTCCTATCACAGTCCATTCACTCTTCAGTCCACCATTCTGTGGCTTCTGTACCACTTCTCCACCAAAACTTCTCAATCAATAACTTCCTAATGGCCCCCCAAAATAGTGACACTTGGTTCCCTTTCTACCCCTCTGATCACCACATATTAATTTTATACAAAGATATTCATCCAATCTCCATTTTGGTGTTTCTGTTATCTGTGATTCATCCTCCTTTTTCATTCAACTCATTTAGAATTCATAACGCAGCTATCAGTCAGTTCTGGTTTTGTCCAAAGCTGACGGTCCCAACTTGCCTACCTCAAGCCTCGGTATCTGCCTGAGCTTCAATACTTCTCTGTTTGCCAGTTGGACGTGTTTTCCACCGACCCTTGCAATTTCTGTTGTGTAAAATGCAGGCAGTCAACTGGCCGTGCATCAACAATCACTTCTAAGTTGGTGGGACTAGCAATCAGCCAGTCAACCACAGTAACTCAGTGACTTTGAGGGATGCAGAAAGGCAAAGGAAGGAAAACTGATGGCAATTTTCAGATGGGACTGAAGGAGGAAGAGGATGCTAGGATGCACTACTACTGTTTAGTGTCAGGAAGAGGAGCGAGTGGCTAAAAAGAGAAGGGGGATACTTGGAAATTATGGAGGATGCTGTGTGCACAATAGAATAAATTTAGGAGACTAATCAGAGATGCCAATCATGAGAAACAGATAAAGTCCACTGCCTCCTCAGGAATCTCCACTGTCAGAGGAATTACAGTCAGTAAGTTTTCCTTTTCACTAAACTTCCTTGATGCAAATTGCAGAAATCTTGACCTTTGCAGCAAGAGGTAACTATCCTCACATACCCGATAAACATTGTCTGAGCTATGCATCGAGGTAAGCAGTCCATTTCAGTCTGATAATGGGTCCATTCATCTGGAAGAGAAGAACACTTACTCTTAGTGCCAGCACCAGAACTTGGAACTCACAGTGAGATGATCTTCTACTCTTCTCTATGCTCCAGAACAGAGCATATCTGCCTCCTATCACATCTTTCCTTGTATTTATACTGGCCAGACAGGGTTACCTTTCTCAGTAAAACTGAAGAATTTCATGGTCCTGCATCCACGGCCGGACTTCATTGTGCAGTTGCCCTCGCCTGACAAACAGCGATCGTTCTGAAAAGACTTGCAGACCATACACACTGTGGCATGAGCTGGGCAAAACAGACAAGAAAATAAGCCTAGAGTTGACAAAGCTAGCAACAAGGTAAGCCAGGAAATCATGAGGGCCAGGAGGTAAGAGACATGGCATGAACCTACAGAAGTCCTCAACATGATAGCAGAGGCGTGAAATGTTCCACCAGATTGGAATCATGGATTGCTTTAGAAGTTGGGGGTTTGGAACTAGCATTTTGGTTGCATTGAAAGTAAACAAAAAGCTATCCCCAAGACCAGTGATGTGGACCTAAGCTACACATGCCACAGTGGGTTATTTGTATCATTGAAGGGCTCTATAAGGTTTGCCGACTCTGCCCTAAGCTGGTGTCAATATGAAATGAACCAGAGGACCATCTTCATAGAGCCACATGGAGGCAAAATATACTTTTAAAAATGGATTGGGCAAAAATATAGATGGGGGATAATAGTGGAGATGTAATCTCACAAAATTTCCTTCTGTAGTTTGTCTTTAAAAGGCATTTAATATTTAAATCTACCTAACTAAATGGTACACTTGCGACAAAAACAAGTTGAAGTCCTTTCGTGACCTCCTCCTGTGACACAATGCTCTAGGAAGCCTTTACATAGAAAGTCTTCAGTGAGCTTTAGCTGCCCTTGGGGACAGTCAG
>PVIR01033110.1:0-18126 GCA_004026965.1 Petromus typicus | reverse complement strand
GGCCCTCAGTAGTATATTCTAATAGGACTGATTACAGATATGCAGATTCTGACTACTTTGGCTTCCTGAGCTATGAATTCCCACTGTAAATTATAAAGGCATAGTATCACTGCTTACCTTAGCAACCGTAGCTCTGCCAGCAACGTGGGGTTCTGCTGGGCCTTCTCAGGAGTGGGCTGGGAGGCTTGTTCATGCTCCAGGCGCAGACGCTGGATCTCCTGGAGGATCTCTCTAGCAGGTCACAAAAGAAAGATGGCTGCGTACCCTTCCCAGCTCTCACGCTCCTTCTGTTACAAGTTTTGACCCTGGCAGTGCTTCTTCTACTACTCCCACTGATTCCTTCCAAAGGACAGAGATGTGGACTGCACATTTTCTAATAGCGCCTCATCCCATATTTCCTCAATGAAATAATCCTTTCTGATAGAAAAACTTAAAAAAATATACTTTTCAAGAATCTGAAATATCTTCAGGAAAGGAAAAGGACAAAATGAATGTTTTATTTATCTTGCTCCTCACTGGAGGAAAGGAAAAGAGAACTTGTGGTCTTTAATTCCGGTCCAAGGCCAACTTTCTGAGGCTCTCCTGTGCTCTTCCTGACACCTGACCTAAGGCTGGGTGCCATTTCCTCTCTTGCATCTTGTACAAGGTCTCCATGCCTTTAAGTGGTTTTCTAAAGGAGAGGCCAGACACCTACATTACAGTGGGGAGGATGCGATTACTACACAGAGTAAAACACTGTTAGAAGCAACAGAGAAAGGAATTCTGAGAGGGTACCCACTGGTGGGGAGCGGGCTGGGAAAAAGAACCTACAGCAGCGTTCTGGACAGCCAGAACTGACAGCATGGTTACACACACCGGGGCGTTTCCCGGACATGTGACTCTTCTTGTGTGGTCAAAAGCCATCTATCTGCGAGGAAAACAAGACCCGGACACTCAAGGAAGTTCTAAACTTGAAAAATGGGTTCAACGTCTGCCTTCTTACCTGTTCTTGTTTTCCAGTTCTGCAATGAGCTGTCTCTGCTGTTTGTTGGCATCAAAATTAAAGCTCACATCAGTGGGAGGACGAGTCTAAAGCAGGGAGAGAGTTGTTTTCTGATGTAAATATACCCAGAATCCGAGACTGCTGTGTTTTCAGGTATAATTTACATACTATAAAATCCATCCATTTTAGTGTACAACTCAATGAGTCTTAGTACACAGAAAGTTATGCAACCACTCACGCCAGTCCAGTTTTAGAATATTTTCCATCACCACATAGTATCCCTCATTCTCATTTGTTGTCAGCTGCCGCTCCCTCGCCCCACTCAGCAGCCGCCAACAAGCTTCAGTTAGTTTGCTTTCGCGAGAAACTCCAAGAAAGGGAATCATACAACGTGGAGGTTTTGTTTTTGGCTTCCACTTTGCGTGAGATTTTTGAGGCTCGTCCATGAAATCAATAGTTTCTTTGTATTCTCTTTGTTGCTGAGTAGTATTTCACTGTTTCCAGCTTTGGGCCATTATAAATGAAGCTGCCGTGAACTGTATCGCTCATTTTTGTGTCAGTATGTATTCACTGGATTGCTGAGTTAGATGGTAATGCTGAATTTAAAACATTTGAGGAGAGCCAGTGGTTCTGGTGCCTGTCTTGCAAGAGCAAGGACCCAGGTTTGATTCCCAGAAACCACATATAAAACTGGGCATGGAGACTCAAGCTCAGCAGCAATGAGCACCACATACGACAGGGCCGGGCGTGGTGGCTCACACCTGTCATCCCAGCACTCGGGACGCAGAGGCAGGAGGATTGCTGGGATGTGAGTTGGAGGCTGAGCTCAGGGCCAGCCTGAACTACAAAGTGAGACCCTCTCTCAAAAAAAAAAAAAAAAAAAAAAAAAAAAAAATATATATATATATATATATATATCTCGAAGAATTGTCAAACTGTTCCAAAGTGTTTGCACTATCTTATAATCCACTGATAATGAACACACATTCCAATTCTGTACACTCACTGACACTGTTATTACAGTCTTTGGTGTTAACCATCCCTGTGGGTTGAACATTCCTCATGGTGAGTTTTAAAAGACTCTATAATTTTCATACCACAAAATCTACTCTTTTGAAGTACAGAATGTGTGGGTTTTAGTGTAATCATGAGGCTGTAAAATCAGCATCAATTCCAGAATATCTTCATTATCCATAAAAGAAACCTCGCTAGAGTGGTCACTCTTCATCTCTCCATCCCCTGCCAGCCGCCATTCTGTTCAGGGGTTTACCTTTTCTGTGTATTTTCTAAAAATACAATCATACAATATGTGGTCTTTTGTCTAGCTTCTTTCACTTTGCAAAAGGTTTTCAGCCATGCCGTACCATATATCAATAGTTCATTCCTTTTTATTGCTGAATAATATTTCAGAATATAGATATGTCACATTTTATTTACCTATTCAGAGATTGATGGACATCTGGGTCACCTCCCTCTATGGGCTATTTTGGATGATGCTGCTATGTTTATTTAGAGGCAGGATCTTGCTATATATTTCAGATTGGCCTCAGACTGCTGCCTTATCATAGCCAGAGCTGAGGTTATAGGCAGGAACTACCTTGCTCAACTACAGACAGATTTTTATTTCTTCTGAGTTTATATCTAGGAGTGGAGCTGCTGGGTCATACGCTAACTGCCTTTTGAAAAACTGCCGAACTGCTGTCCAAAGTGGGTGTGTTATTTGATATTCCCACCAGAAATGGCAGAAGGATTTACTTTTCCCATATTCTTGCTACCATTTCTACTGTCATCTCTTTGATCCTAGTGCAGTGATGGTGGGATTTTCAGTAAGAAACAGCTGGCCGCAGCACCTGTGCCACAGATTTGCCACCACTGTCCTGGTGAAATACTTATGGATTCATTTTATATTTCCTTAATATAAACATGCTACTTATTGGCCACGTGTGTATCCTCCTGGGGGAAAGAGATGGATAGGATTTGCATCTCCACTCATGTTTCTGATCCTTGTTTAAGAATACTGTAGCTGGGGCAAGGGATTTAGCTCACTGGTTCCAGCGCCTGCCTTGCAAGCACAGGGTCCTGGATTCAATCCCTGGTAACCACATACCACAATGCTGGGTGTGGTGTCTACCAGCAACCAGTACCACACACCACAGTGCCGGTGTGGGGGCTCACACCTGTAATCCTAGCACTCAGGAGGCAGAGGCAGGAGGATTGCTATGAGTTCCAGGCTTGCCTAGGCCACATAGTGAGCTCAGGGCCAACCTGAAGTATGAAGAGAGACCCTGTCTCAAAAAGCAAAACAAAACAAAACAAACAAACAAACAAAAAGAATACTGTAGCTACCCAGCCTGAGCAACTTACTGTAACTCTGTCTCAAAATATCAAAAAACAGCTGAGGATACATCTTGCTGTGAGGGCACTGGGTTCAATCCTGTACTACTAAGGGAAAAAAAAAAAAAAAGAAAATATGACAGCAAATTAACACAAAACAGGGAGAATGATGACAATACAGTCTCTCTTTATTAAGCAACCAGAATGGAAACATCTATGGGCTGTGCACATTCTTGGTTTTGCCTGAAACAACCTACTTGAAACAGAAACCTTGTTCGCTGACTAGAGCCTGAAGAGTCAATATAAGTAACTCTTTTCATATGGTGTTTTCTAAATAAATAGGGGCAAAACAGCATGGCAAATCGAGTGGGAGGATTTTTACCAGATTACCAAATATTTTTCTTTTTTTCAAAGAAAAAAATAAGTTGATTTTCTTCCTTCAAAGAAGCAGGGGCTGGCAGCCAGCTGAGTAAATTTTCTGCACTGTATGAGAGCCTGAGTTGAGACTCAGAAAAATGGCTTGAGAATTGAACCTGGCTATGAATAATTGGAGTAAAGTCTCAATAGGGTGTGAACGTGGCAATGGTGGGAGAAGAGTGAGCTCCGAAAGGAACTGTTTCATATGACAAAAGCTCTAGTATTTCACTGGAAATGTCTAAGGAATCTTTCCAGTTTGAGTGTTTGCAAAGCCAAGGCACTTTCCATAGTAGAGGTTAGTGCAGGATCGAGAGTCACTGTCAGCAGGAGTCCAAGGGAAGTGAGGTTCCTTGGCTCCTGGAAGCATTGTTCACACAAATACAAGCAAGCAGGTATGGGCAACGAGCTGGGCAGACCAACAAGCACTCCTACCCCTGGCTGTCTGACAAGCCAAATTACTGTTATGTGTCCTTGAATATTTCAAGTATTGAGAGTTAATCGCCGTTATGAAGTATTAAAGTAGGTGGGAACTATGGTGTCCAGAGGTGGGACCTTAAAGTCATCAAAGTTAGGTTAGCTAATGTTAGGAGGGTTGAACCTGGCTACTATACTCTAGGGCAGAAACCACGTTCTTTTTTTGTCTGTAAAAAGGGAGTATTTAGTAAAAGTGATATGGTAAGGTTTTAATGATATAATATAGGAAACAGCTCACTGTGTTCACCATAACTCAAAGTTATGTTTAAAAAAACTTACTCTATGCCCCATATGTACAAATCTAACAAGTAGCCGAGCCAGGACTACAATTACCTGAAGGTCAGTGAGCACTGTGATGCTTACAAGGAAGGCGTACAGCTCTGGGATTAGTGAAACCCTGGAGCCTTGGCCCTTAAGGTAGTATGCTCACACCCCTAAAACTCAAGGACGCTTCCAGACCCAGGGAGATTCAGAGCTGTGTGACCTTCTCTTGGCCAACACAGTAACATCGTAGCAGGTCCTGTCTTCTCTCCCTCTGGAGCACAGTGACTGAGCCCGGGTCTGTGGATCCCAGCCACATCCAGGATCTCCACACACTGCTGCTTCTGTCAGCTGGGCTCTGTGCTTAACAAGATTGCTTATTTCCAGCATTTTTTTAAAGGTTTTTTGAGACAGGGTCTCACTTTGGAGTTCAGGCTGGCCCTGAGCTCAGCCTCAAACTCATCACAGCAATCCTCTTGCCTCTGCCTCCCAAGTGCTGGGATTACAGGCGTGAATCACCATGCCCGGCACTGTGGTGTGTGGTACTGGTTGCTGCTGGGCGTGAGTCTCCACACCCAGTATAGGTATGTGGTTACTGGGGATTGAACCTGGGTCCTTGTGCTTGCAAGACACGCACCGGAACCATTGAGCTAAATCCCCGGCCCCCGGCATTTTCTATGTCACTGCTAAGAGTTACTGATCTATGAAACCCACATTATTTAGCTGGAGACCCAAACAGAGATGGACTTTCTGGATAAACTGGCACTAAACTGTGGTGATAGCCACAAAGATGTGGAAAGACTATGAAAAGGAATTCCGTGTTCTTGTATTATGAGAGCTTTTAAGTCCCTGTCACATTGCACAAAACTGAAAAGGGAAGCTGGACTTGCATCACGTGGGAGTACCCTGCCAAGGAGCTAACCCGGAGCTCTGTGAGACCTGCACTTAATGAAAGGGTGTGGTCCCAACCAGGACTATACACAAGTGTGTTAAGGGATGTAGCTACTCTGTTTATTGTTTATGGATCCCCGTTTTATTTTATTTTATTCTATTTGCAGTACCAGGGATCAAACTCAGGACCTTGCACTTGTGAGGCAGGCACTGTGCCTTCCCCATTTTAACTTATTTTAAAAATAACAGATTTCTTTTCACTCACGACTAGATTTAACAGCTTGTAAGATTTTTGTCCCATTTGCTTTATTTATTTTTGAGACAGGGTCTCGCTTTGCAGTTCAGGGTGGCCTGGGCTCACTATGAAGCTTAGGCTAGCCTTGAACTCACAGCAATCCTCCGGCCTCTGCCTCCCTTGTACTGGGATTACAGGTGTGAGCCACCACACCCTGCAATGTGGTATGTGATACTGATTGCTGCCAGGCGTGAGTCTCCACGCCCAGTATGGTATGTGGTTAACCAGGGATCGAACCTTGGTCCGTGTGCTTGCAAGACAGGTGCCGGAACATTCTGGTCCTTGTGCTTGCAAGACAGGCGCCGGAACCACTGAGCTAAATCCCTGGCCCCATCTTTTTTTGTTTTAAAACAAGATCTCTGTTTGTAGTGCAGGTCAGTCTTAAACTCACAATGTCGTCTGAACTGGCCTTGAATCACAGTGATCCTCCAGCCTCAGGAGGACTTGTACTCCTTAAAGTACAAGTGTGTGTCATCATGCCCTACTTCATCACTGTTATGTAACCACGTAGTAAAATTAGTCCGACGGCTTTAATGAAGTGGTATCATTGATAAATGATCATTGGTGACAATGTGGATGGTGGCAACTCATCATCATGTAGTTATGGTAGAGGACAATGGAGATGTCTGGGAGTAATCAATTCCTTCCTATCATTAAATATGATGAAGCTTCTTGATCAGCTCTCAGTTTATCAGGGCCAAAACAAGATATTTACAGAACTAAAAAGGTATATATTTATCAAATTCAAAGTCAAGGTTTTCAGTCAGTAAAACCTGAACCCTAAGGAAGAAATGGAAATCTTTTTTAAAAGGACAAGGAGGCATCATGAACATTACCTCAACTATGATAGGCAGTGACTTCTAAACTGAAAACAGAAGCAAGATATCCTGCAAGGTCAGGATAGAGAAGGTTTTTAAATCTGTAATTTGGCTAGAAGGGCACCTTTACAGTGTTTTCCAAACATACTTTTCACCCTTAACCTATTCCAGACAAGCCAGGTATGAGGAATCACAGAAACATCAAGATTTAGATAGTTTTCAACTTTCAGTTATGGCCAGAAATTTATTTGGCAAGTTGACGAAAGTCTTGACAACATTTAGTCTTTTCTAGTCCAAGGTGAGTTAACGAGGGTCTATTGAGGGTAAAACACAGCCCAAAAAGAGCGAAAGTGAAGCGCTCTCACAATGGACAGATTCCAGAGAGGAAGTTGAGGGACTAAACAGAGAAACTGAAATTACTGCATTTTGTTTCTAGAACTACTGCATTGCACCTGAGGGCCAACCTAACAGATGAGGAGATTCCGGTTTATCCCAGTTCAGAAACACGGCTTGGTCTGTGGCTGTCACCCTTGGGCACACACTAGAATTCTCTGGAGAGAGTTCCAACGTCCTACTGGGTAGGCTGTATTATCGAAAACCAATTAGTCTTTAGAAGGGGGAGCTCAGAGATCAGTAGCTTTAAAAACTTCTCTGGTGACATCAATGCCCAGCCATGCTTTAAAACACTGCTCTAAACTATGAGAACTCTCCCCCATGGGACAGACAAGAGCACAGTAACAGACTGTTAGCACCAATCTCCAAAATGTTGGTTATACCTAAGTCAGAAGCAGTGGCTGTGTGCATCTAATTGTAAACATGAAAAACAATCTCCAAAACGGAATCCACATTCACATACAAAGTATTTACATCTCAAGTCTAACCTGAGGACTTTTGGTAAGATCATTTAATTTTTTGTTTCTTAAGTCTTTTTATCTGTAAAACTATACTAGAAATCACATCTATCCCCCAGAGTTGCTCTGAGGACCAGAGGCAATGTTTCTAAAACATCTAGCCTGTTACTACAGGTACAAAAATCTCTATTATTATTATTATCTCTATTATTTCTATAACTAAGCTAAAGCAATCATGCAGGGTAGCACCTGGTGGAAAAAGATTTCTTAAATACAAAAGAACATAAGATGAATGAGTATAGGAGATAAAATGTGAGAGATCATTTAAATAACTAAGTACCTAATGAGGAATGCAGTAAGTAGGTAGAATGGATGATCCACCAGGGCCAGTGAAATAGAGGATCAGAGGAGCTGGCTGAGTTGCCAGCATCCACATTTGTCACCAGTGATAATTTATCAATGAGGATATTAAAATTTTAATATTTGAGATTGAAAGGTCCATGTAGTGGAGTCCCTTTAATTCTAGGATGGACAAGATGCCTCTCTCTTGCTCTGACAGAGATATTAAGTAGGTTCACAGATCTCCATCACCTTTATTTCACAAGACGGAGAAATGAAACACAGGATAAGAAACAAGACCTCTGGTCAGGTGTTAAAAAACTAAGGAAAGCTAACACAACCAGCGAATTAATTCACTGGAGTGCCTTTCTGTAGCCTCCTGAAGAGAGACCCAACGCTTCCTCTCACTGTATGAACTTGGCAGGATGATGTGCCTTACATTTCTCTATTCTAGACAGTCTTTATACTGTAGGGCAGTCTGCCCAACCTCCAACCTCACGGAGACTGAAGGCTGTGGATTATTAACCTCTTTCAAAAATCCAATAACACCATTTAAGGCAGTGTCTCCCAAGCCAGCTGTAAATCAGAGACCGGGACTTTACTGTTTCTTCTGTGTGTGTGAAGATCGATGGGCCCTTCACCCAGAGGTTCTCAATCAGTAGGTCTGAAAGGAAGCCAAGGATCTGTGTGTTTTTAAAATGCTTCACAAATGATCATAATATAGATTCAGTTCAACACTGACTGTTTTAAGGGGCTCGGGCGTCTAAACCCTCATGGACAATGCGTGTCTCTAAGTGTAAGAAGTGGCGAGGCCGGAGCTGAAGCTGAGCTGTCTGGCTTGAGGGCCGGCTGTGGAAGAAGTCTCTCCAGAATGTTTCTCCAGAGCGGGGATGTGACAACGGGGGATGGTTTTTCCTTCCTTTCACTTTTCCAAAATGAGTTTTAAATTTTTTCACAAAAATTTAAACCAACCGACCCACTGAACTAGGTGTAGTGGCCACTCAGCTACTCAGGTGGCTAAAGCAGGAGGATTGCAAGCTTGAGGTTAACATGGGACTTCAGCAAGAATCTGTTTCTAAATGTTTTGCAAATGGAGGCTGGGGACGCAGCTCAGCAGTTCCTGGGTTCAATCCCCAGTACTGCCAAAAACCAAACAAAAGTATTAAAGGTAAACAAAACATCTTTGTTATATCCAATATTGGGAGTGCAACTTTAAGAATTTGCTTTTCTACTGTGGTCTACCACATATTACATTTTTTTGTTTTGTTTTGTCTTTTAAAAAAAAGAGAGAGAAAAGAAAAAGAACCCAGGCACTTCAGGAAAACAAATCAGCTCTTCTGGCTCAACCAAGGAGCTGAAGTGTCTTTCAAGGATCAGCTCCAAGAAGTGTCAGGGGACACACTCTGCAGGGTCCGCTGCAGGCTGCCCGGATGATTTAATAGTTTCTTTTTGTGGGAGAAGGTCTTTGAAAAATCAATACAAAGCATATCTGGCAGGCCATAAATTCTTTTGAGCACTACACCCACTTTATGCAAAGCATTTATACCATGTGCGATTAGAGGATTAGGAGTTTTCTGTTAATAGAAATCTACCAACAAGAATCTTTCCTAAGAGGTCCAATATTTATAAGATAACTACGCGCTGTAAAATGAACTGAAGATGAAAGGGGCTATCTTGGTATTTAGTCTCAAAATCATTTTAACAACCATCATTTTGCCCAAGAATTAGACAGGCATCCGAAACTATCACGTGTACACAGCCTCATCTTGGTGTGCGGCAAGGGAAGACCAGAATCTCAGGGTCAGAAGGCTTTGCCGCTTTTATTTACAGTATTTCAAAGGACTATGTAAGGTCAACGAGGCTATCTAAAGGCATTAAGAACAGTTATTAAAATTCAATGACAGTGTGGCCCATCTCAACAAACTTATGAATTTTAGTATCTAAAATAAGGAGCAGATGTGACCACGCGAGGGCACGGGTCAGGTCTCACTGCTCCCACAGTACCCGCTCTCCTACCCCACACTCACTCGTTTCTATTTTGTTCCAGTTCACTAATCTTCAGAGTTGCAGTGTTGGAGTCAGATAGGCGACCTGATGTTACAGCCCCAAGAAAAAGATTTTAAAATTCAAACAAATCCAAAAGGACAAATTATTTTTTGGAGGAGAAACAAATCAAGAATCTCCATTTGCAGCTTCTGTAACTGCTTCCCTGAGAGGTACACACAGCTGGTACACACTGCCAAGGCTGACATACTTCTCCCGCATAGCCTCGCTTGCCTGGCTGCACTCCTGTGTCGCTCTCTGGGCTTTTGTCTTGCAACCTCCAATCCCAGAGCCTTTACTTACACTGAACAACCTTGGGCACAAGCTCCCTTCTCCTCGTGGTTAATTTTTTTTTAAGGTTTTTTGAGACAGGGTCTCGCTTTGTGGTTCAGGCTGGCCCTGAGCTCAGCCTCCAACTCACATCACAGCAACCCTCCTGCCTCTGCCTCCCGAGTGCTGGGATGACAGGTGTGAGCCACCACGCCCCGCACTGTGGTATGTGGTACTGGTTGCTGCTGGGTGTGAGTTTCCACGCCCAGTATGGTATGTGGTTATCGGGGATCGAACCCGGGTCCTTGCACCTGCAAGACAAGCGCCAGAACCACTGAGCTAACTCCCTGGCCCTCCTCATGGTTAATGTTAACCCATTCTCTAGTTTGGGCTTCAGATCTTCCCTCTTTCCATCTCATTCGTAGCTGTTAAGGTTTGATTCCCTTCCTTTACAACTACAACCTTCAGCAGTTAAACCTCGGTAATTGAAAGAAGAGCATCCTAACCCAGCTTCATCCTTAATCCAGTTTGCTCACCGACAAACTCTGGAACACTGGGTAGTTTCCTTACTTCTCCCAGGCTGCTTCCTCTAAGGACTGTTCGGAACAGTCAATTAGCTAATACACACAAATCCTTTAGAATAATGGCTGGCACAGGGTACGCATTCAATAGGCATTAGCTACTTCTTATTCTTTAGCAAGAATCTCACTGTGACCTTTCTCGGTCCTTGTCAGAAAGTCACTTCTCCTTTTGACAGTTTTGCTAGTTTCTTCCAGTACACTAAAAATGTTCAATTGTCTTTTGTCATAAGAAAAATTCTTCAAGTTTTACCTCAAACAGCAGCAGCACTGGATGTCACCAGTTGTTTTATTTAAAAATATTTTTTTTCTCTATGAAGAAACTGTTCTTACTGTGGAGACACCTGACTGCCAATCATCTGTAGGTGACACTGACGTTTCCCTGGCTGCCCCCGAGGATCTCGTCTTTGTCTCTGCAGTGGTGCCATGATGTGTCGAGGGCACAACCGTTTTTATTTATCCATTTCAGAGTTCATCGTGATCTTTCAATCTGAAGACTTCTATTTTAAATATTTGGAGATAATTGCTCAGTCATTCAGTCTTCATACTGATTCTATTTTCTTTTTTTTGGATTCTGGTTAGATGACCGCTGATTCTCTATCCTTTATCTCTGAAAACTGATTCAGGTTTATCACCGCTCAGAGTTGTTTGGGGCATTTTTAAATACATATATTCCAGTTCACATATTTTCTTTGTAGCTGTGTCTGATCTGACATTTAGCACACCCATTAAGCGTCCAAGTAAGATCAAGAAGTCTGAGAGGTACAGCAGCATGCGTGGCGCCGTCTACGCCACCCGCAGGCTGGGGCAGGAAGGTCCTTTGGCTTCTGAAGCCAGCGTGGGCAGCACAGCAAGACCTCAACTGAAAACAAGTCACCCCACAGAGACAAGCCAGCCCACTGGCAGTCCCCCAGACTTATCAGTTCATTTCATTTATTTTAACTGTGATCTTTGAAAGTTTTTTCTTTTGTATATGTTTAATTCCTCGAGGTCTTTAGAAATGTTAAATATAGTTATTTTATAATAAATAACTCTTACACCTAAAGTCATGGGGCTTCAATTTTACAGGGCCAGCTCAGGATTCTCAGGAGTGCATATTTAGTTGGACTCCTTCTGGGAGAATATTGTGAGGGCTCAATGAAAAATTCAAGTTTCAAAAGATCTGCATTTTGCTTCTGCCAGATGCCCTGCAGTTTTTATTTGATTTTTGTTTTTATTTATTTGCCCTGGGGTTAACTTTGTGTTAAAACTTCAAAATATATTATATATTATATACACTGACACTGCCAAAAATGTGAAACTAGGGAGGAGGGTGAGGGAAAGTGGGTGAAAAAGATCAACCATGGAGTGCACAGGTACAAATCTGCCAAAATGAAAGCCATTAATCTGTATAACCAATAAAAAAGTGAGAAAATTTCACCTCCGTGTTTCTCAAAGTAAGTAACATAAATGTGCCCAGCACAGGTGCACACGGGTCCATGCTTTAAATTTTCTGGGGAGATGTCTTCCTCTCCAGCAGGAGGAGGAGGAGGCCTACGCTTCTCTCCTCTGCTGCGCACGGCTTGCTTGACGCCACCCCTTCACTCGGCACAGCAGCTGGAGAGGCCTGGCTGACCTGTGTCTTATTTCCAATACTACTTTCAACAGAACCTCCGTTCCGCCCGCAGAACCTCCTGACAACTGGAGTGCGAGCGCAGTGACTCTTGGGCTGCTTTGCTTTCAGGTTTCTTCTCACTTCCCCAGAGCTGAATTCGCCACGCATTTTCAGATCTTAATGCAAGTGGCACTTGCACACAGAAATGACCCGCACCTGACTCCTCTCTGCAACAGACCAAGGACTTTTTTGTGCTCCCTGCACTTTCCCTCCATCACACGCAACAGTTTTCAGTTTTCAGGTTAGTGGTGTAATCACTTTTTTAATGTCTGTCTCTGTCACTAAACTGTCAATTTTTTTTTTTTTTTGAGACAGGATCTCCCTTTGTAACTCAGGATGGTCCTGAACCCAGCCTTGAACTCACATCACAGCAATCCTCCTGCCTCTGCCTCCCAAGTGTTGGGATTACAGGCGTGAGCCACCATGCCCGGCACTGTGGTATGTGGTGCCGACTGCTAGTGGGTAAGTCTCCACACCCAATATTGTATGTGGTTTCTGGGGGTCAAACCTGGGCCCTTGTACTTGCAAGGCAGGTACCAAAACCACTGAGCTAAATCCCCCGCCTAGATTGTCTGTTCTAAGAGGATGGGAAACATTTGTCCACCAAAGTATTCAACCAGGCACATCACAGAAAAAAAATTGCCAAATGAATCAAAAGAAAATGTGGGCTGAAGGGGTAAGTGAATATATTAATATGTATGAGACTTTTTAAGGTTGAACTGCTCTTGTGTCCTTGTCCTACACCATTTGACGTACCCGTGAGTCTACTTTATGGCCACTCCAGATGACAAGTAGGGTTAGGTGTGCCAGCTTTGTTCCTTCTCAAGACTGTTACGATTAGTTTAGCTCCTCTGGTTTTTCCAACCATGTTTTAAAATCAATTTGAAAATTTCTACAAGAAAGCCCGTTGGGATTTTGACTGAAATCTATAAATCAATAAAAAGAAGGGGGCAGGGCAGAGGGAGAGAGACGAAAGGAGACAGAGAGAGAGAGAGACAGAGACAGAGAGAGAGAGAGAGAGAGAGAGACAGAGACAGAGAGAGAATTAAGTAGAGCTGAGGTGGCCTCCATCCCTGTGAGCTCCCTTCCTGCGGTCCCTGCCTTCCCTCCTACATAACTTGTACACCGCAGTAATGAGGATTTCTGCCGGTCCCCTGGATCTCCTTCCACTTACCACGTTTCCTGCTTCTGCAGCCAATCGGGCAGCATAGCGAGCTATAAGCCGGTGTTCCTCATCCAGTCGACTAGGACTGTCCAGGACACTGCCAAGAGGACAGAAATTCAACAGGTGTCTGTTAAATATCCCCATCTCTTACAGAGAGCAGACAGAGAAAAAAGCTTGCAAATAAGAATAGTCACAGAAATGAAGGCCTGGGTCATACACGCTAATGGTTTTGTGAGCAACAAAAGGGGAATTCAGAGAAAACGACCTGGCTGCCTGGTCGGCCCTCTCCAGCAGCACACCTTCCAGCTCTCGCACCCCCTGAGGTGATGCTTCTTTTTAAATGAAGAGCTGAGAAAAGATATGGAACCTACAAAGTCTAAGACAGGGTTTTCTAACCGAATGTTTGAGAAAATTAATCACTTTTTAGGCCCAGATCTTAACTCAAGAAGACTAAAAGAAAACTACGGAGTCATGAAAAATAGAAGGCTAAGAAAAAGTCTAATCACACCCAGCAGAACAAAAGTGAGGACCCTTAACCAGGGCTGCCCAAACACTCTGTGAAGCCAGCGAAAATTTCTCTTCTTTTACGATGCTTGTTTTACTATAGTCCCCTCTTACAGCGAGTTAGTTTTGTCCATTATTCTTTCTTTAATGAGTATCAGCACTCTAGAAACATAAAGGCCCACTAGATGGGACAATGTGGCACCTGAGTAAAAGAAGGGTTCTTGAGTAGCAGGCTCACTCCATCTAAATACTTGACTTCTTTAATCTAGCACTTCATGTTTACTGCTGATTATGCAGATTAGAGCAGTCCTCGAATAACAGGGACTGTGGCTACATAATTCTCCAAGTTTGGCCGAAGTTTTAGAACAGTGGCGATGATGAGGCTGTCCAAAGAAGGCTGTTGCTGCTTGGTTCTACTTTGGCCCTAGGTTTCTGAAGTTTTCAAAACTCTTGATTGGAATTTGGCAGTACAAACAATATGTAAGAATTAAGCCCAATACTTACCAAATCTTGTTATAATGATTGAGGGGAGGAATCTGGGAAGACTGAAGTTAGGTCAACAAAGATGGTTCTGGGCTGGGGATTTAGCTCAGTGGTTCTGGTGCCTGCCTTGCAAGCACAAGGAGCTGGGTTCATCCCCAGTAACCACATAAAGCAATGCCAGGCATGGTAACTCATGCCCACCAGCAATCAGTACCACACACTACAATGCTGGACGTGGTGGCTCATGCCTATAATCTCAGCTCTCAGGAGGCAGAGGCAGAGGCAGAGGCAGAGGCAGGAGAATTGCTGAGTTCAAGGCTAAGTTCAGGACCAGCCTGAACTACAAAGCAAGACTCTGTCTCAAAAAAAAAAAAAAAGATTTTTCTCACCTTTTCTTGTATAGTATCAACTGTATTCTTTTCTAGATTTAAAATAAACTTTCTATGTTTTTATCTCTTCTTAACTCAGTATTTTCTCTAGGATGGGTTATATATTTTTTTAAAATGAGCTTTAAGTCACCAAGCTATCGAGCCTATCAACATTCTATGATTTTAGGTTTGCAAATGTGTGTCTCCAGCATGTATGACTGTACTTTCCAAAGGCGACCTCATGTAAGATCATGCCACCATCACTTGGCTTTAATACTTTAGGTTAAAGGCCCTATGGTCAGGGCTGAATCAGACTTGTGCTGCAAAAGGTTTGTCTCCAGCAAAATAATTATCTTTTAGGTGAAAATAACAAAAATGAATCATTAACAAAACAAGTAGATAGTATTATTGAGGGATTGGCAGATTAAAAGGGAGGGTGTAAAAAGGCTGACCTCTGGAAAGGCAAGGGGTACAGTGAGTTCCTCTATGCAAAATAGCCTTTCCCCCAACACATCTCATCTCCTTTGGAAGATTATGTCATTCACACACGTGGATGACAGGGTTGCTCTCTTGAACGAACTATTTTTTCTTTTGTTGTCCTGGGGAGTGAACTTGGGAACTTGTGCTTGTGAGGCAGGCACTGGACCAACTAAACTAAAGCCCCAGGCCCTCCACGGCTGTTTTCTTACCTTCATTTCTAGCTAGAAACTAGAATCTTGTATTAATAAGAAGTTTTACGATCAATGAAAATGTCTGCGAGTGATTAGAAAGGTTCCTTATTCTTCTGTTTGAGTTGCTTTACAATTTCAGATTTAGCCAGGAAATTTCTGACTCTTTCAAGGAAGTCTTGTGTTCTGTTCCTTAAACTATGAGTCAAGAGATGTATTCCTAGCCTACTCATGGTCTCCCAGCGCCACTGGCCACCGGTTCTTGACCAGGGAGTTCCTAAGCAATAGGACTCAGGATCCTGACTAAATCCACCATAAACTTTTGTGAGCTGAAATATGGGGTAGTGATCTCTGCCAAAATTCTCCTGCTATTTTTACTGGAGTAGCTTTAAATCACTTAGACAAGTGTTCTTCCTGTTAAAAAGTAGTCTGTCCTGCCTAGGTTGAAACTACTGTACTTCCAGACACTACAATGCTGGGTCAAACATGCAGTGAGCGTCTGGAGGATGAGGGGACGGCCTGTGACGTAGTTCTCAGGTTCTTCCTCCCTTCTCCATAACAGGCCATTAAGCTCACCAGGGAATCTGGAGGACCACACAGTTCCTCCAGAAACTACGAGAGATGGTCTGAAGTTCAGTATTAAAAACAGTCCTCTTCATACACACGTCTTCCCCACTGACTATTCCTCTTTTACCATGAGGAGTAAGAAGGAGCTCAAATGACCTTCCTAAGGACATGCTATGGGCAAAGATAATATCAAAATGTAAGGCTCTGGCCTGTGTTTTCTGTATACATAGTTTATAAATTATGTTTTTCTCTCTTAAGAATCTAACCCAGGGCTGTACAAGCTGTCTGGCACTGTAACTCCTCTCTGCAGCTGTGCAGAAGGGAGATGACTTTAGGCTCCCTAAACCACGTCGCTGCTCTGTGGATGGAGGGGTATGGACACAAAGTGGATAGAAGGCCTGAATATAACAGCACTTGGTCCGGTGTCAACTTTAAAGAGGAATGATTAACTCTGCTATAGTTAGTGATTATCAGACACTTTTCTATCCCAATACACAAAGGGATCATTCACACTTCCTTATTAACAACAAGTCATTATCATAGTAATTTTTAAGGCGAGAGAGTTCGGGCTGTTATAAAACATATAGTAACATGAGGAAGTATATACATTTGTTAAGAAGCCTCTGAGGTGACAATGACCTGGTGCCACTGTTGAAAAATCAGTGGTTTAAAGAATCAACAATGCTAGATTTCTTCTAACAGGTGAAACATGGTATCCTGTAACAGAGAGATGGTACCGAAGCCCTTCCATATTAGGCCACTGAGCTATCCAGGGGCTGATCAGCCCTAAACTTTGAATGTTAATGGAAAGACTTTCTTTATTTAGGTAAAAATGAACAGGAGGAGGATGAATGAAATAGTTCTGTAAATATTAATCTTTGGGACTATTTCTCAGAGGTGTACACACACTTCCAATATAATCTGCAGAGACCAAACTTTACTTTAGAAGGGATTTTCTAAGTACATGGTTAGGTATGTGCCTAGGCTTGGCAAGGCCTCTCTTGTGGAAGCTAATGCTTCAGCAGTTACTTTAATGGTGCCATCATAGCTGGTGGTTGTATAAGAACACCCCGTTGCCAGGGCTTCTCCCAATGACAGCCCCAGGAAACACAACTCTTGCTCCCCCCAGTCAGCCCTGGCCACCCGCCTGGGGCTGCTGAGCTACCACTGACCGTGTACAGTGCTGCAGACGGGCCACATAGGAAGCTATCAGCGCATGCTCATCGGCCAAAGGACTGGGCATGTCCTGGCTATACTGTAACCTGGGAATGACGGAAGCAGAGACAGCAGGCGGGACACAAACACATATAGGGGAGAGATGAACACAGATTAAAGTGAGCAAACTTAAAAACAGAAAAAAATAATATCATGATAATGAGAACAGTAAGAAAACCACAATGTACAGTGAAATATGGTCAGAGCACTGGGAATCTGTCCCACAAATCTTCTGAACAAAAGCAGTGCTTTAGAAGATGGCTCTGGCTGATTCACACCACAGCCCTGGAGAAGGAAGAACTCTGCTTACCAGTCTTGTCCAGGTTCCGGGCTCGGTGATAAATATATTTTCTAAGGAAAGCTGTCTGGCAGAACAATATTTCATCACAGTAGATATGTTTAATGTTACTAAGTGATCCCTTAATGTTATGCTTTTATAGATTTTCTTACACTTAATGATTGTCAGTGTTACCTAATACTACCAGCAAATATTTATATTTCTATAGGAATACTATGATTAGCATCAATTTCTCTCCTAAACTGGTACTTGAACCAAATTTACCAGAATCGTACCTAATTGTAAGATAGTACTGTGACTCATCTTAAGTGCATATCATTATTTTTAAAAACACATTTATTATAGAAACATTAAAATTTCCAAAAAATAGAGAAATCTAATGACCACCTCTCATGTACTGATCACTGAACTTGAACAAGTGTCAGCCTTTTAATAATCTTATTTATTCTTCCTCCTCACAGCTTTTTTGTGCAGAAAAAGGTGGCTAACACAAACTTGAGGTAATTATTTCACTCAGGAATCTTTCAGCCTACATATCCTATCAGATAGTAATACATTTTTACACCAGAAAGACAAAAAACAGACAAAAGTGTATTTAATATCTCAGTTCATCAAAAAATGCCAATTATAAAAAATTTTCCTTTGGGGGCC
>PVIR01033109.1:0-18279 GCA_004026965.1 Petromus typicus | reverse complement strand
AGGATATCCTCATAAGTGAAATAAATAGGGCACAGATAGGTACATATCGCATCTTTTCTCTGGTATGAGAAAATGAAGATGTAAATGAGTCCTAGCATTGTATGTTATATATTGTGAAATAGAAAATGCTCAATGTAAAATAAGGTGAAAGGGGACAATGTTGAGATTGTAACAAAAAAGGAAACAAATTTTATGTATAAGGGGGGGTGGTAGGGTGGGTAGGGCTATGGGAAAAAATGAGAATTAAGTTGTGTCTTATACTGGTACAAATCCCCATTATGGACTGCAATCATGATGTGTATATTTAATGTACCAATAAAGATAAAAAAAAAAGAATTGAAATTTTTGGAGAAGTCTCCTGACCCAAAAGACCCTAAAGACTTGATTTCTCATTAACCCTATTTGATCAGTATTGCTTAAACAGCTATACGTGTTATAATCCCATTGATTGATTGCAGTCTGTCCACCTTCTAAGCCCCACCTTAAACCCGCCTCACCTCACAGCTCTGTTCCATAAAAGCCCTCTGAAAAGTGAGTTGGGTGGGTTACCCACCTTTCTGGGTTCCCCTTTTTGTCTCTCTTAAGCAGAAACTTTCTTCCTCAATAAAATTTTCCTACTCAAACCTCTGTCATTCCTATAATTCATTCTTTAATAAAAAAAAAAAAGAATTGAAATTTTTCATTGGATTCAGCAACCAAGTTATTCTTTCACAATAAGAGAAGCACTGTAAGCCTTTCAAGATGTAAAAATAAAAGCCTTGCTTATGTTAGTGCACAATCTTGTTCACTATATATTATAGAGTTCATGGTGTGCAGATAGTAAGTGAGCAGAGAAATAGAACAGTTATAAATGGTGGTAATAAGGACAGTGAGTAGAAAAAGAATGACAGAATCAAACCCTAAGCAGAAGCCAGCATCACAGATGGAGTTTAGGAGAGCGTCTTCTGAGAAGGGAATTGTAAGCTGAAACAGACAAGAAGAGGTCCATGTGTCTACAGTCCAAAGATGAGGGTGGAAAGTGGGGAGAAAAGAAAGATCATGTTTGCAAATCACAGTCAGGGCAGAGAGAAAAGAGATGAGATAAAGACCTGTTGAGTGGTCATAAATAGGGAAATTAAGATCCTTCCAGCTAGTAGTACTTAATAGTTCAGATTTCCTCATTAACACTAATCAAAAATTGGACATTTTACTACTCTTTCAACCATTGTTTATTACAATAATACCAGAATAATTATGCTCTATTATAAAAGACACTACACAATCGCAAGCACATTATCTGTTGCATTAATCATACTAAGCCCATTTTTACTTTTCCCACATTTCTTTCAAGATATTTCTCATACTATCTGCTTGGTTCTATCATTCAATTATATTTCTCTGAGGTAATCATTTTCTAACAATGTATATCAGGATGTGAATGTTTTCTAACAAGACCACAAGGGGCAGCTAAACTGTATATGGGCTAATAACACAAAATAATTATATTCCAGAGATTCCATTTCCTACTTTTTAAAATCTACACATTTATATATGTATATAGTGTGAGGTTGATGGAGGAAGCTGGCTTCATTCTGAGCAGCTGAGTTGTATGCTTCTATTATTTTTTAATTTCCTTATCTGCAAGAAGAAAAATTTATGGACTCTTCCGTATTTCCTAAGTAGGTCAATAATAATAAATGCTATTTTCTTAACAATCATTAATTATCTTTCATTAAGGCTCCAGTTTCTAACACATAAATTATTTCTGATTATACCAATACCTTTAAAAACAGGCATTATTCTTTCCATTTTACAAATCTGAAAACATCTACAGCAAGGCTAAGTGACTTGTCCAAGATCATAGAACTGTATTTAAGTTCAGTTCCAAATGCATAATAACTGTGGCCACTATACAATGATATCTCAAAAGCATTAACAGATTGAGTTCTTTAGAAATATCCCTCAGATATGAGGGATATGAGATATTTAGTCATAAAAATGAATTTTTAAAGTTTTATTCAATCTTTAGTAAACTGTGTACACCAAAACTCTAGCCAGATATTCTCCTTACATATTATTCTCTTTGGCATAATAACTTGATTTTTCTTTTATTAATATTAGAAGAGAACAACAGATACTGATATTCACAATGTGTTTAAATCTATGAATTACCATTCTGGGTCAAAATATTTTCCTAGTTGATCCCACATATACACATTTAATACAGTGCACTACTAGCAATTAACTGCCTAGTCTCACAAAGTATAATTGTCTCCTCAAAGTTAAAAACTAAAACTGGCATTATCTGTTCCTGGATTAAAACAATCTAAACCCTCATTACTACCACTATCTGAGTAAAACATTATAATTTTCTCTAAGTAGAGTTATTGTACTGTGAAGCTCTTCCGACTAAGATATTTCGGATAGCCAAATCATCCACCCAGACACTATCTGAAGTCTAGATATATAACAAAAATAAAATGCTACCAGATTATCTTTATTTTCCTTAATAAAATACACACAGAGCACAAAATTCACTACATCATAATTATTTAACAAATATAAATAATACTAAGAGTTCAAGTACAGTCAAGTGCACACATATTTCCTATATGTTAATATGTAAACATAAACTAATTATATACATCATGTGCCTTTGGCCCAGCTGCAAAATAAAAAAAACATCAAAAGAAACACTGCACTTGACTGTTCAACTGCATTCTTACTGAGAATTCGTACCAATGCCTAGTAGTTACAGTTATAACTTTCCTATCATTTAATGTAAACACCTAAGTAGACATGTACTCCCTGCTGGCAAATATCTTGAGTTAAGACTCTGTTTTTAATAACAAAGTACTGTATTTCATTCTTAAACACTATTAGAGAAATTATTCCTAACCAAAGTCCTTCCTATGTCAAAATAGATGCTATTTACAGGTATTATGTGTAGAAAACAAGAATGCTACCTTTTTGTCTTATCTTGACTTTTAGAATGAACATAAAATATCTGAAAGCTGTCTATAAATAGTGTTGGTCTTTGTATGTTCAAAAGGATCTTATTTCACTGATATCACTTGCTTTTAATTTTAGCATCCAGTACATAGAACTTTGACATACTGAAATTGCTAGATGATCTGAACTTAAATGATAAAAGCCATATACTTAGAGATGCCAAAAAAGAAAAAAAAAAGAAAAGAAAAAGTTATTTAAAGTACCATCACAAAAGCAGTAACTGACATCAACAAGATTACAAATATCCAGTTGAAGGCACATGGAAGGATTTACTACTTTGTCATCAAAGACTCCCCACTTAGTCCAAGATCAGGAGCAGAATCCACTCTGGGAACTGCTGATTTGGCTTCATTTCTTAGGGTTTCCTTTTTTGCAGTCTCTTCTTGTTTTTCCTCTTGTTCCTCTGAGCCAGATGCTTTTTCAATTACTTGGTTTGTCTGCTCAGTAGCTGGTATTTTGTCATCTGTCTGCTCCGTACAATCATCAAGAACATCTTGTTCTTCTAAAGATTCTGAAAAGATATATAGAGATTCAAGACTTTAGGAACACACAAATGTTAAAACTATTAAAAATAAAGAAAATTACTACCAAACTACCTTACAAACAAATGTTGGTGACGCTCCGTTAAGTACATCTGAGCTTCCTATCTGTGGTCTTCCCTTTCTGCTGTTTCAAAACCATTTCATTGTACACTACTGGGTAAGTTTTTAACTTGAAATGTGGACTTTTTTTTTTAGGGTTAAGAGCAAACTATATAAATGTTTTTTTTTTAATGTTTTAGAGGTCTGTTTCCAAATATGCTAGAGTCGTTTAGTTATCTTTAGCTGCTTTGTAGTTGAAAGACTTTTTGGATCCTGCTCCATTTATTCTTAGGACATACGTAGTATATAAAGATTTCTTTAAAGAAATTTTGAGATTTTATTTTTTAAAAACAAGACAAGTAAAATATAAACACTCACACACATGTGGGCATATACACACACACTGGAACTAGTTATATCTAGAATATTTTCTTTCTCCAGCACTGGTGCTTAACCCCAGAGCCTCATGGCAGATTTGTAATCCCAGCACTCAGGAGGTTGAGGCAGGAAGACTCCCACAAATTCAAGGTCAGCCTGGGCTACACAGTGAGTTTAGAGCTAGCCTAAACTAAAATTTTAACAAGCGACACCCTGTCTCAAAACAAAAATAAAAACAAAAGCCCAGAGCCTTACGCATGTGAGCAGGCACTCTAATCTTGATCTACACCCCTTGCCCAAATATTTTAAAACAAGTGCTGAATCCTCTATACCACACCATTTATGAGTTAGTATAAAGAAAAAAGTATTTGAATAAATCCAGAATCATACTTTTCATATTTAAAAACAAGGTAAACCCCTAAAGATACATTTGTAAGTTGAATGTCTTAACAGAATAACATGCTGTAAAGAAACAGCCCAGCACACATAGGTACTGTTATTTACTACCAATATTTAATCCTCTACATCAGATATGCTATATATCAAGCAAGCTAAGGAGAAGAAAGGATCTTTTTCTCCTTGTTACTAGCAAGATAACAACCTTTACCTTGAGATTTACACCTTTCAACTGAGTGTTATTTAATTAAAATTCCTTAATAACAATTTAATAATAACAATTCTATTAAATTGGCTTTGATTCTTTAAAGTTTAAAGAACAGGATGGAGGAGAAGATGACAGAACACCTAAACTTTTCTCTTTTTTTGAGACAGGGTCTCACTCTGTAGTTCAAGCTGGCCCTGAGCTCACTGTGCAGCCCAGGCAAGCTTCGAACTCACAGCCATCCTCCTGCTTCTGGCCTCTGAGTACTGGGATTACAGGCATGAGCCACCACACCCTGCTTTGCTGTATGTGGTTACTGGGGATCAAACTTGGGACCTTGCATTTGCAAGGCAGGTGCCAGAACCACTCCCCGGCTCCCAAAGAACACATAAACTTTTGGCCATACAATTTCCAAGCCAAAGATAAATATACAGTTTTGTAATATTTCTTTTTGTTGTTGTAATAAACAGCAATTAATACTGTTATTAAGAGAAACATGGTTAAATCACATTGGTTATATAAAAGTGGATTTTTTTTTTCCTATCCTCATAGAAGATTCTACTATAGATATTATCAATTCAAAAATTTTAGGGGGCAAGCCAATGTACTTAGTAAAATATTCTAGTTTAATTTTTTGTAAAAATTTTTTCACAAGATAAAAAAAATAGTTTGGCAAAAAGATTGTGTGTTATATTCATTTTAACAAGGAACTCAAGAAATTCATGGTTTTATTATATGAGTTCTAATAAAGACATACTATTTTTCACAAACTATATGCCAGAGCTTTAAAAATATTTTTAAAGTATTATGTTCTGGACTCCAGTTTACCAAATTAATTATAACTACCTCCCTCCTTTTTATGTATAGAATGAAAAGTCCAAATTCCAGTTGGAGACATACAACTTTAATGAAGCCTTTACTATATGAAAATTTCATATGATCACAAAAAATAGGAAGGAATACTTAAAAACATATTTGTGACATGTCATAAAAATAGAACTTGTCTCCTAATGTGGAGCTTAAAATGGCACTACTGTACCACTTAGAAGATTAACAAAATCAAGGTAGAAAAGCAGTAGGTCATTCAAGATTTATAGGAATGTTCCACGGCAGAAAGGAAAAGCAAAAGGGCAAATAAAACTCCACAGAAATGTACAAGTCATTTCTGCTACAAAAGGAAGTCAAAACTTTGCCAGCCATTTATAATTCTACCCTCACAGAATTTATCCTAGTTATAATTTTAAGTGTCATCTTTTTCCACAAATTTCAGATCATAAAGCAATATTTGATTGGCAAAAATTTTATAATGTATGTAGTAAGCCTTCTGAAACATACCAATAAAGCATACAAGTTAAACAAAAACAAAAAAGCTCAGACTCTAGGAAGCCACTCACTAATGAAGATGTTTAAGTGAACACAGAAACACGTAGTCTGTCAAATTCTGACAGACTGTTTCAATACTATACTAAAACAGAATTACTAACAAGTTCAAGGTTTATTATATTAAATTTTGTGATATTATTTTTGAGAAACAAATGCATAACTAGTCTAAGACAATTTAAAAATTCTGTTCATAAATAAAGTTAACACAAAGAGGGAACTATAGCACTAAAAGTTTAAAATGTCTGTAATACATAAATTCAAAGAAGAATCATCTGCTACCACTAGAACACACAATGGTTTCCAGTCAATACTGTATTTCAGAGAATACATAGAAGACTAAAAACATCAATGAAATGATGAGTAGCTCTTGAAAAGAATCAAACAACCTACTAATAATTACTTTTCTTTCGTCTGGGTTGACTTTCAGAAAAGCAATAGTAGTAATGTTATTAAAAAGTCAGTATGTGACACACCTATAATATAAACATCAGTTAAGTCAAAATGAAATAGGAATTTTATGTTTGGAAGCCAATTCCATGTTGTAAGAAAAAACAAGAGCTAAATGAACTAGGTATAAAAGATGAACAGAAAACTGCATATTAACTTCATAACAAAACCTCAGAGGCTTATAATATGACAATGCCCTATTCCAAAACAACTTATTTCTACAGCAAAGTATCATTTAAATAGCCTAATAAAAACAGTGTAATTTTCCTACAAAGTTACAGTTGAAAATAGCTTAGTGGTATAAAATACTTTTCAGATAATATTTTTCCATAAAATATTAAAAGAAAAACCAGCCTTTGTGTTCTCACAAAGTAAAAAGGTCTACTCTTGCTTCTATATAGCCACATAAAATAACTTAATTCTGTCTGTTAAAAAAAAAATCAATCAATTTTGTCATGTATAATGCCAAGAAAACACTGTATCATGTGACAAAATGATGCACAGAATTTGTTTCTTTCCATACTCTTGCTCCTCGCCACATCAATATTCTTTTTTTTTTTTTTTTGAGACAGGGTCTCGCTTTGTGGTTCTGGCTGGCCCTGAGCTCAACCTCCTACTCACATCACAGCAATCCTCCTGACTCTGCCTCCCGAGTGCTGGGATTACAGGTATGAGCCACCACGCCCGGCACTGTGGGATGTGGTACTGATTGCTGCTGGTGTGAGTCTCCACGCCCAGTATTGTATGTGGTTACCGGGGATCGAACCCGAGTCCTTGCGCTTGCAAGACAGGCGCCGGAACCACTGAGCTATATCCCCAGCCCCCACATCAATATTCTTGAGAGATTTTTCTACAAACTAACAAAAATTGGCAACTAGTTGTTTGGGCAGTCTCAAGTCAAGTTCATAAAACTGAGTATAACTTTATAATGATTACCTCTGCCTCACCAATAAACCTCACATATGCAAAACACATATAAGTACCTCAACTTACCTTTAGGTTTTAAAGATTTTTAACACTATCTTTTAAAACAGTAATTTTCTAGAAAAATAAAGAATTAGCTAGCAAAACAACTTCATTTATTTTTTCCTTGCTAACATAAAGTCTATTCCTTCCTACCCAGGAGTGTGGCATTATGCCTATAATCACAGGCTGAATCAGCTGAAAATAGCTTAATGGTATAAAATACTTTTCAGATAATATTTTAAACCAGAACTTCCAGAACAGTCTTGATAACTTAGCAAAGCCCAAATAAAATTTTTCAAAGGGCTGGAGATCTAGCTTAGTGACAGAGCAGTTGCCTCAGCTATATGATTGTGGGGTTCAATGCCTTGTATCACTTTAAAAAAAAAAAAAAAGGCCCTGTTAAAACATCAATGCTCAGTATATGTGTATAAACTTATGGAAAGAACATCATTAAATTAAAATTGACAATGTGTCTTCAACTTCACAGGTTTCAAACAAGATAGTTCTTATAAGAATTTCCTCTATTATGGAAAAAGACAAACATATTTAAGGAACAAAGTCATGAATATGATTCCAACTCAACCAAGAACTCAATAAAATTCAAATTATAACCACTTTTCAGAAAATAACTAGTTTTCAACACAGAATACCATTAAAGTATTTACTATTAATAAACAAATTAAGTATTATTTCTTTTGTTATTAATCTGCAAGCTAAAACCTAACTTATTAGGTATAGGTATTTCAGATAAAGTAGAAGCCCAGAAGATCTCTGTATTTAAAATAAACATGTAATGCAAGGAAATTCACATCTTGACAAAGTTGAACATAATTAAATATAAACAAAGGCATAAAATGTTTTGATCTGATAAATACACAGAATTCAACAAAATGTTAATTACCACATATTTTAAGAGCATCATAACAAAAAAAAAAAAGAATTTTCCCTCATTCAACAAAATCTAAGGGCAAACATATTCTATATAAATGTAAGGAACACCAGAAATCAGGTTACCCAGGAAATTTTCACCATATATTAATGTTACTCACTGGTTTTTGATAGTATTATTTAGATACCATGAGTTTTATTACTTATAATCCATAAAAACTATTTTCTACTAAAATAATTACATAAGACCTAGACAAACACAAATGAATAATAAAAAGAAAATACTGAATTTTTTAAAACATGCTACCCAGAAAAAAATATCACTGTACTGGTATACTAATAATGTAGAAAAGATTACCATATTAACAAGAAAGCTCTGTATCACCTATTTAATAAAGCATAATTTTTAAAAAGCAAAACTGATAAACCATGTTAATGGCAGTTAGCAGAGATTCAAGAATTAAAGAACTTCATTTAATTATAAAAGAAACAGGAATCTAAAAGCAGTTCAATTTTTGCCATACTGTATCTCATATGCTCTTAGATAAAAAAGATAATCCATCCCCCTAATCTCTTGTATTTCTCCATTACCAAAGTATCAGGTTAATAGTTATAGGGGAAAATAAATTATAAATTCAAAGGAGCAATTCATGGGAAAAATTTTCTCTAGATCTCTTTTCAAGATTCCGTATGTTGTTCTAACAAGTATTCCAGAAATTTTAAAAGGCTTATGTGTCATTCTAAAGTCAAAATCTTCTCATATCACAATCCAGGCAAAAAAAAAAACAAAAAAAAAAAAAACAATTTTAAAGGCCTGTGTCATGGAGTGAAAGAAAATGTTTCTTCTATTAATTCTTGATAATTTATATAAATGGTTAATGATACTTGTTGAAAGAAAAGTTTAGATGAGAGAAATTTATCTTCTGAATCTGTCTATAAATTCAGTAACCTAATCTCTCTTTTGCTAACAAGAAGCTATCTCAGAATACAAAAATTAAAGCAATAATGTCCTTTTTTTTTTCAGTCCTTAATTTTCTACATCACTGAAGAAATTGGAAATCAGAAATATATGCTTCCAGCTATATTGGCTGTTGGCACAGAGTAGATGATTGAGATGACATCATCCAAAATATTTCCAGTCGTTTACTAGAGAATCCAGCTTGGAACTGATAACTGTACCACAGGGTGGTTATAGGAGTCCTTGAAACGTTTCCATCTTCTGGAAAGCCAAAGAAAAAAAGGTGCTCATGGCAACTTAGGTGACTCCAAAGAGAAGCATGAAAACTGTTCCTACTCTAGAAATGACTTTAACCAAATGGAACCGTTGCTTCAGTTTCATCAGACTTTGCCTCACAGTTGGTCTCTTATTAACATTACCTTATTAGGGTTGAGTTTGAGCCAGTTAGACTTCATTCCAGAGAGTTCAGACAGAAAATGAGACATCTGGGGGATTGCTCCTCCTAGATTAGATGAGAAGGAAAGGTATAGCTGGGTGTTGTTTGCTAACTATCCATCTTGAGTTTAGCAGAAGAAATAAACCAATGTGATCTATTATAAAACTTGTTTATTTTGTTGATTGCTTTTTCTGTCCTTTTCTTTTAAAAAAAAAAAAATCCCAACTATTGGCTTTCAAATATTCACTTTAGCTTTCATAAGCAAAGTTACTCATGGAAAAAACTTCAGTTTTTCCTCCAGGCATCTTCAGCATGAATTCCTTTCATTTTCGGTTCCAAAAAGCTACAACGGCAAGGCAGATGGTTTGCATTTGACAGCATGCAGGTCGGAGCATGACAAGCAAAAGAAAAAATGTGACTCTGTTGCAGCTGGTGTTGCAGACTTGAAGAAAATGAATGCATTCATTCAGCGTCGCAAGTGTACAGGCCTCTATCACAGCTTTCCATATTCAAATTCATTTTGGTGTTAGTAAGCCAAAGCCACGCCAAGGTCAACACACAGATTTTGGGGGCATTCTTCAAAGTCTAAGAAGAACTTCAACTCTCCCACTAAATTTCTGATATCTGAAAATTTATTGTTTCATATAATACTTCCAGTTAAAGCCAACTTTGCAATACTTAGTGCTTTAAGAAGAAATCAAATATATGTAACAATAAATCCTAGAAATTAAAAGGATAAATATTAATTGCTAAATAATTTGTGAACTAAACTTCCATTATCATTCTACACCACATAAGGACCAAAATATCATGACCTATGTCATAATTTTAGCAACCTTAATAATTTTGAGGTGATTAACAAAGAACTCTTGAACAAATAATAATAGCAAGAAATAGTTGGCTAGTAATAGATTTCATCCTTTCCATTTTTTAATGAAACTTCCTCAAAAATTTCTAAAATAGATGGCAAGGTGAATTCTAAAACACAAGATTCAAATATATTCTATTTCTGTAAGATTTTACATCAAAGCCAGAATTAATCTCACTGACCTCTATAGAACACAGTCCTATTGATGTAGTCATCCAAAAACTGCAAAGATGACCTTCCAAATCCTAAGTACCCTGCTTTCTGTTAATTTCCACCAATCTGAGTGGTACACACATACCGATTTTATCAATGTTAATCATTACTCTTTAAAATATTCTGTCCTTATAGTTTTTCATAGTCAAATAATCTGTTTTACTTCATTAAATTTTAAAAATTACTCTATCAAAATATTACTAGTCAAATCTCCAAACACTTTTTACAAGAGCTGACTCTACATATTTATCTACCTGGGGCTAATGCTGTTTATCACAACATAATCTGCAATTTAAAATAATTTTTACTTCTAAAGTCTGAACCCACTGAATTAAATTCCCAACCCCTAAAATTTTCATTTTAAAAGTGAAACATATCTCCAGGTGTAGAGGTGCAAGTGTGTAATCCCAGTGCTCAGGAGGCTGAAGCAAGAGGATCACTGACAAGTTCAAGGTCACTCCAGGTTACATGGTGATTTCAAGGCCAGCCTGAACTACAGTGAGACCCTATCTCAAAAGGCAAGAAATAAAATAAAATAGAAACATATCATACCACATAGGAGGCCATCAGAGCAACAGCTGACATATGCATGCTGCAAAATGATAAATTAATCCACTGTTATCTATAAGCAATATGCTTTTTAATATTGTTAAACAACATACATTATAAAGAGGAAAAAAATTGACTTATTCATACCTTCATTGAACTGGTTCTCTGATGAAGGCATACTTTCTGATGGCAAAGGACCAGTTGAATTTGAGCTTTCCACTGCCTGCCTTTTCTCAAAACTAAACTCTGGAAGTCTTGGAGCCTGAGGTCTGGTTTTTCTTGCAGGATTCAAAAAAAAACAGTAGGCACATCGAAAAGCTGCAAAGAATTTTTGAAAATAAATAAAATCGCAAACCGAAGGAAGTTCAAAGACTAAATAGGTAACTCAGAAGATTACTTCTGCAAATAGTTGAGAACACTTCAAAAATAATTTATACCTTGTGAAATATATGTGTTACTTTACTAGTATTATGGTTAGTGTTCTAATCAAAGCTAATTTTAAAGCGTACTTCCTAATCATTATTAGAATACTAACTTTAAGGCAAGAATAGCATAGCAAATTAAACAGCAGGTTAACTGATAGCAAAATGATAATAATAATTTAAATACTAAATTCATATTTCTAATGAATAAAATATTAGATATTCTAAAATCCAAAAACTTGCTCATTTGCTTAAGTGCACTATGTTATATTTCAAAAGCATGATTTATCACACGAGTATTTAACAGTGGCACAAGTAAGAATCATCTATGAGTTTAAGAAAATAGGATCTATTAAATCAGACTCTTGGTAGGTGGGTACTGGTTATCATCATTTTTTAAAGCTCTCCAGGTAATTCTGATACACAGTGAATCTGAGGACAACCGCCCAAGAAGCTATTCATTATATGAAGAAGAAATCTGAGTTGTCTTCCCTGCTTTGTTCAGTGTATTAAATATGTTTTGCCAATATGCACAGAGATTTTTGTTGTATTTCTAAAACAAAATAGCATTATACGGAAAGTGGTATAGAACGAATGTTTAAGAGAAAAACATTTAAATCTAATTGGCCAGTAGTTCTTACCAATGTATTCAAATTCTTCTTTCAAAGCCATGCCATTATGAGAAAAACACTGTTGGCAAATAAGGGCATACCTATACCAAAAGAAAAAAATGAACATACCAGTTAAAAAAGAAGATACAGTTTGCAAAAGAGATTATTTTAGCCAACCTGGTTAATATGCCATTAATAGATTAGATGTTACTCAGTATATCATAAATAGCACACCTTAAAGCAAAAGTTAACCAAAGCCAAAACATCAACCACTTAAAAACAAAATGTATACAACAAATTAAAAAGAAAACTAAGCAATAGTTGAATAATCTTTTCTTTTTTCTTGTGGTACCAGGGATCAAACTCAGGACCTAGTGCTTGCCAGGTAGGTGCAGTGCCACTGAACTACATCCTCGCGTGACAAAATATATCTTCACCAAATTAGCAGAAAATATTCTGATAGCATAGTATTTAAATTTCAGAATTTCCCAATGTATTTCTCAAAAGGATGACAGTCCCCAAATATTTGGTCACATCTAAGTCTGGAAAAGACAGAACTCTTATAGAGATTCACAATGAATATTATTAAAGCCTCTGAGAAGTTTTGTGGTAAAGAAATGCATTTTTTATAACCTGGTCCAATAATTAATTTCTATATATCATGGCTCCTTTTTTTCTATTACACTTTTTTCTATTTCTATTTCTATTATTTCTATTATTCTATTTTCTATTTCTATTATTTCTATTTCTATTCTACTTTTTTCTATTACACTTAAACGTCCTCTTCATGTTCTACTTACATACATTTTCTAATCTCTACATATACTCAACAAATATTTAGCTTGATCAAAACTCAGCTACAACATACAACATTAACATAAAAAGCTGGTCTATTTAAAATTGTATTAACTAGCAAAGTTGTCAAACATTCATTTTACTATACAATGATGTGTTTGTGTGTGAGTGTGAATGTGTGTGTGTGTGTGTGTGTGTGTGTGTGTGTGTGTGCGCGCGCGCAAGCAGCCTTTTGCTTTTCTGAGACAAGGTGTCACTATGTATGTCGTCGTTGCTGGTTTTAAACTCGCTGTGTAGCCAGGGCAAGCCTGGAACTCAGCAATCCTCCTGTGTTAGCCTCTCCAGTACTGGGATTAGAGGTGTGTGCCACCATACCTGGCTATTTTTGAAGTTTATACTATTATAATTACTCATATCATATCTATCCTCCTAGAGTTATGACAAGGTCCAAATAAGATAATAATTAGAAAAATGTTTTGACAACTATAAGTATTAAATAAACGTAAATTGTCATCATTAGAAGTGTTACCATTCCACTCTGAGATCTATAAACAATCCATTTCTTACAATTTACTTGAATTTTACTCTTTTCAAATTTAAAAGTTTCTATGAAAGGCCAGGCATTAGCACAGTGGTTCTGGCATCTGCTTGGCAAGCACAAGGTCTCAAATTCAACCCCGGTAATCACATACAATGCCAGGTGTGGTAACTCACACCAACCAACAATCCATACCCCAATGCTTGGCATGGTGGCTCATGACTGTAATCCCGGCACTCAGGAGGAAAACGCAGGAGGATTGCTGTGAGTTCGAGGCTTGCCTAGGCTACATTGTGAGCTCAGGGCCACACTACAGCCTGAACTACAAAGCAAGACTCTGTCTCAAAAAAAAAAAGTTTTAATGAAATAATTCAGTATCTTTAAAATCAATCTTATTGTAGAGTTAATACCTTTTTTACAAGTGAATTTTAAGTAGATTCTGTTCAAACTCCTACTAAAAACAACTGCATATGTATACTATTTTTGAGTGCCATAAATATTTTATGTTCTAGAAATCAGAAAGTAGCAGCCAAAAAATTATGGAATGCACATGCACGCACACACACACACACACACACACACACACACCCTAACAATTTTTTTCATTTTATTTCATCTACTGCCCAAGAAAAACAGTACCTGTTCTGTGGACCATCACCAACCAAATACTCAACAATTCTATCCAGTGCACCTCGTTCTCGGGGAAGAATAGGCCTTGCTAAGGGTGGACCTGGAGGATGAAGACCTAGCAAATAAAAAAATATCAAGTTTATATGTATAAGACATATATAAAATTTAATTCTATTACCAACAACTACCTGTGCCTGTTAGAGTTTTTGAAAATTTGAACAGCAGAACAATTTTTATAAATCTTTGTAAACATTTAAATTTTCATTAAAAATACTATACGATAGGCCGGAGATTTAGCTCAGTGGTTCCGACGCCTGTCTTGCAAGTGCAAGAGCCCAGGTTCGACCCCAGTAACCACATACAATGCTGGGTGTGGAGACTCATGCCCAGTAGCAACCAGTACCACATACCAGTGCCGGGTGTGGTGGCTCACCCCTGTAATCCCAGCACTCGGGAGGCAGAGGCAGGAGGATTGCTGTGATGTGAGTTTGAGGCTGAGCTCAAGGCCAGCCTGAACCACAAAGCAAGACCCTGTCTCAAAAAACAAAAAAAACAAACAAACAAAAAATACTGTACGATAAAAATATATTTATATAAATGCCACATCAAAATGGTCAACATAATTATTAGGAGATAAAACTATGTTAAGTTCTATACAAGCTAATTCTTAAAACATTCTAACTCTTAAAACTCTTTCATAATAAGGAGGACTTCCACTTTGGATTCTAGTGGAGTAAAAGGATTCAGATTTCCCTTCCTACAGAAAAAAACTAAATAACTGCAAAATATATGAAGCAACAGACTTAAACATATTAGATATTAAGCACTATGGATCAATGTTCCCATTGAGATGAAAAACCAGACATGCCCTACAATTGCCTCAGCTTATTGCTGTGTTGCAAGAAAAGAGAATGCAACAGTCTCCCAGGGTTGAGAAGACAGTGCTAGGGAGGTCAAGGTACCTCAGGTCCACATAAAAGCATACCAAAGAGGAGAATAGCTTGGGAGAAAGAATATTCAAAGTTCTTCAGAGGGTCTCCCAGAGTATTCAGCAGACTACTAAATACTACTGCATACAAGCAAACTACCTAAAAAATAGAAATATGAACCACAACAAATGAAAGAATATAGTATTCATACAACAAGAAAAAGAGCCTATTTTCATCAACCAGCATGAAAAAAATCTCTTAACAAAGATGACCGGGTAAAAACAAAGCAAGGTTTTGTAAAGGAATGAAAAAAATCATCCAATAAGGTCAATTTTGCAGTATCTGGTTACTAGACATACAAATAAGCAGTAAAATACTAAACATAAAGACAAAAATTAAATAAAATTGGCTCAGAGATAATTAAATTAGTAGACAAATACGTTGAAATGTCTATTTTCCATATATCTGAGGATCAAAGGAGTGATTCAGTATTTTGAGACATGAAAAATACCCCAAGTAAACTCCTAAGATAAAAATTATAAAGTCTAGGATGAAAAATCCACAGATGATGCAAACAGTTTATACATGACTGAAAAAAAAAAAAAAACTGGAGACCTTAAAGACATATAACAATACAAATTACACACAAACACATTAAAAAAAAAACTCACTAGAATTTTAAAAGAAAAGAATTAGTCATAAATACTACACAAATGTTTTCTAATTCAATACAAACTACATAGTCACATGCTCGAGAACATCAAACAAATCCCAAGCACAACAAAATTTTGTACCAAAAGACAATAAAATAGCTTTAAAGATACATAGAAATAAGAATGACAACAGACTTTTCAGCTCAATGTATTTAAGAAGATTTAAAATAACACAAAGTATGTTTTCTAAGTACAGCAGAATGGTTAGAAATCAGCAAGAGAAAAAAATCTGAAAAATCACCAAATATTTGGATATTTGGATATATCACCAAATATAAAATATATTTAAATAACTGATGATGTGAAGTAAAGTCAAAAGAATTAGAAGTATTTTCACTGAATGAAAATTTTTAAAAGCCAACAGTTATCACATAGAGATGAAATACTAAAGAAAATTCAGAAAAGAAGATAAGCCTAAAATCCATGACTTCAGCTTCTACCTTAAGAAACAAAAAAAGTGGGCCGGGGAAATAGCTCAGTGGTTCCGGCACCTGTCTTGCAAGCGCAAGGGCCCAGGTTCGATCCCCGGTAACCACATACAATACTGGGCGTGGAAACTCACACCCAGCAGCAACCAGTACCACATACCACAGTGCCAGGTGTGGTACCTCATGCCAGTAATCCCAGCACTCGGGAGGCAGAGGCAGGAGGACTGCTGTGAGTTCGAGGCTAAGCCCAGGGCTAGCCTGAACTTCAAAGTGAGATTGTCTCAAAAAAATAAATAAATAAATAAAAAGATATGAGAAGAAAAAAAAATTACAGGGCTCAGAATGTAGTCTAGTGGTAGAATACTTGCCTAACACGCACAAAGCCCTTTGTTCAATCTCCAGCACTACAAATAAATAAATGAATAAATAAAATAAAAATTACATATCAATATCTCTAATAAGCACTGGTATAAACATTTTTATCAAAATGTTAATGAATCAAATGCAACTATAAATACAATATAGATATATAAATAAATAAAACAGTACATAACCAAGTAAGATCATTATACGAAAGCAAGGATTTTTAACATTTAATAATCAATAAATATAATTCACTAAATGAATAAATATTAGAACAAATTTCAACATGAACATCTCACTAGGTGCAGAAATATCATTGAGAGAGACAGAGAGAGAGACCTTGAACTTTCTTAACTTGATTAAGGGTATTTATTGAAAAACATAGCCCGAGCTAACTTTCTGCTACATGGTGAAAGAGCAATTGCTTTTCTTTTAAAATCAAAAGTAATACAAGGAGGGCCGGGGAGTTAGCTCAGTGGTTCCGGCGCTTGTCTTGCAAGCGCAAGGACCCGGGTTCGATTCCCCGGTAACCACATAACAATACTGGGTGTGGAGACCCACACCCAGCAGCAACCAGTACCACACACCACAGTGCCGGGCGTGGTGGCTCACGCCTGTCATCCCAGCACTCGGGAGGCAGAGGCAGGAGGATTGTGATGTGAGTTGGAGGCTGAGCTGAGGGCCAGCCTGAACCACAAAGCGAGACCCTGTCTCAAAAAAAAAAAAAAAAAAAAAAAAAGTAATACAAGGAAATCTATTTTCTTAAAAAAAAAAAAAATCTGTTTTCATCATTTCTATTCAACACTGTACTGAAAGTTATAACTAGTGTAATAGGAAAAGAAAAATAAATAAAAGGAAGACAGACTAAAAAAAGAAATAGAATATTCTTTATATACAGACAATGTGATTATCTATGTAGAAAATACTATGTAATTAATAAAGATAAGAGAACCAATAAGAGAATGCAGGAACATTAGAGGACATTCAGTTCAATATAAAAATCTATTGTTTTTATAAATACCAATAATGAATAATTATAAATACTTAATAAAACAGTATCATTTACAAAGGCACCAAAACATGATAAAAATGCCAAAACCAATACACACATTATAAAACACTGCTGAGAGAAATTAAAAGAAATGAAGAGACATATTATATTCATGTAATAATTTAGATAATAGCAGAAAAGACTAATGGAAATTAGAATAACATATTTTAATGGCTTAATATCTAAAAACAATGAGTCATACGCTTTGTATGTGGTTTCCATGTCTATGTATATAATAAAGTCTATTTTTTCCCTTTAAAAAACAATCAAATATTGGGCCTAGGATTTAGCTCAGTGGTTCCAGCTTCTGCCTTGCAAGGGCAAGGTCCCAAGTTAGATCCCCGGTGCCACATACCATAATGCGGGTGTGGTGACTCATCACCAGAATCCCAGCAATCAAGTACCACACACCAAAATGTTGGGCATGGAGGCTCACGCCTGTAATCTCTACACTTGGGAGGCAGAGGCAGGAGGATTGCTGTGAGCTCGAGGCTGGCCTGAGCTACATAGTGAGTTTAGGGCCAGCCTGAACTACAAAGC
>PVIR01033108.1:0-18133 GCA_004026965.1 Petromus typicus | reverse complement strand
CCTATTTATTTCACTTATGAGGATATCCTCAAGGTATGTCCATTTAAGTAGAAATGATTCAAACTTATCATTTTTTATGGCAGAGTAGTACTCCATTCTGTAGAAGAACCACAGCCTTTTTATCCAGTCTCCAGTTGATGGACACTTGGGTTGTTTCCAAGATGTAGCAATCACAAACTGGGCTGCTATAAACATGGGTATGCGGAGAAGAAGGAACCCTTATCCACTGTTGGTGGGACTGTAGACTCGTACAGCCCCTGTGGAGATCAGTTTGGAGAATCCTCAAAAAGCTAGGATTGATGGTCCCATTTGACCCGGCCATTGCCCTGCTAGGTATATACACACAAGAATTAAAAGACTCTTATCACAGTGACATATGTAAATCTTTGAAAAAGATTTATTTTACTTTTATTTTTTAAACGTAGTTTTATTGGGTCTAGAATTCTAGTTTGACAGAGATCCTTCTTTCTTTTCCTTCTCCTCTCTCTCTCTCTCTCTTCCTTCCTTCTTCCTTCCTCTGTCCCTGCCCACATTCCTCTTTCTTTCCTTTCCATACTCTACAGATTTTTTAATTTAATGGTTCTTTGTGAGCTTTCTTGTTATGCCTACCTTTGTTCCTTTGTACAAAACAAATGTCTTATGTTTTCCTGCTTTTTTTGTTATCAATAGTAGTGAAAATTTATTTCTTATTTCTTGTGCTAGGCCTTCAGTATTTTTAAAGTGATAGTTTCCACCAAATTTCAACAATGTTTTGGTCATTATTTCTTCCAGCAGTTTTTACTTTCACTGTATTTTTTCCTTTCTCTCAGTGGCTCCAGTTAAATCATTGATTTTAGGCAATTAAATTTCTCTATATACTGTGTCATTTAAACTCTCTTTTCTATGTAAGTTCTGAAATGATTTTTAAAAATAATTTTTAATGTACCAATAAAGGTTTGAATTTAAAAAATAATTTTTAATTTATTTTATCCTTTCCCCCATCTCAAGCCCTCTCCTCTCTCTACAGGTTAGTTTTTGTCATTGTTTTTTTGTTGTTGTTTTGAGACAGGGTCTTGCTTTGGAGTGCAGGCTGGCTTTGAACTCATTATGTAGCACAGGTGAGCCTTGAACTCATGAAAATTGTCCTGCCTCTGCCTCCGAAGTGCTAAGATTACAGGTGTGAGCCACGCCTGTCCCTACAGGCTATTTTATTGATTAACATCCTCTTCATGGCTTATTTTTTTTTTTATCTCTTTGCTTCTGATGATTTTAACTGGATGTCAAATATAGTTAATTTTACCATTTAACGAGTTGCATTCTATGATTGCTATTAGCTGTAGCATTTCTCTGTATATTACTGAGTTCTGTTCTGGGCCACTTAGTTTCTCTGGAGACAGTGTGATGTGTCCAGATCTTACTTCCTCAGGTCTTTCCCATGGCATGAGAACAGCTCTCGTTTCAGGATTAGTTATTCTTTCTGTGTACTTTACTCAGTGCCTGATGAATCCTAAAGTTTTCCACGTAGCTTGTGAGTCTCAGATGTGGTTACCGTGGCCATTTGTCATCGCCATATACTCTCTGACATCTAAGGCCAGAAGCCTCCATTTTCTTTCTTCCAAAAGTGTGCTACAATCTCAGGGACCTTCTTTCTACCATTCCTGGCCGAAGAGATGCTGAGTTACTCAGTTAGAAGCTGCACCCACACCTGTCCTAGCTTGTGTTTGACATCACCTCAGGCGCAGCCCTGCCTGCCTCACATCCTTTGTTCTGTTGCTCCATTTCTAAATCATTTATCTGGAGTTTTGCTATATAAAGGACTTAAAAGCAATTTAGAGCAATTTAAAATGCAGAAGGTGTGGCAATGCTAAGGGGAAATTCTTCTGAAAAGAAGAATGTGTCAGCTTGCCCAAGGCGAGGGAAGCAGTACCCCCAAATTAGTGCACATATATAATTGATTTTATAGTAATCTTATAATTGTTATTCTAAAAGTAAATAAGGCATAATATAAATTTAATTTCAATCTAGATACTGTTATTTAGTCCAGTGTTTAGCACCTTATGAATTAACGTACTCCTTCCCCTTCCTTACTTGCACCCCATACCTTTTTCCTGATCTTTCCTTCTGTACCCTTTTTGTCTGTGTGGATACAGAAGTGAGTTAATATTTATGATACATTTTATTATAATCAGTACTGGACATCTAAACAAAGGTTATATTCCACAAGTTACTTTACAAGACCAAATAATATTGCTGTTAATGTTGCTACTTATTATAATTTACTCAGGATCTACCTTTCACAATGTTCACTGTCGTAAGCACTTTGATTTTATTTTTTATTTGTATTTATTTTTTAAACCAAAATTATATTTCCTGTATTTCTTAGATTTACAAAAAATTATTACCATTTATATCTGAATAACCTTTCATTGTTTCGTAAACTCAAAAAGTGCACCACATTCTTTAAAAGTGGTCTGAAAAAGGAATTTCAAAAAAATTTCGTGGGTGATAACATCATGACCAAATCTCTGCACTTTCAAAGTATCAGTATGCTCTTTCCGTTCCATTTTGAGTACATGGTCAGAGTCTTCATGTGAACCTTTCTCAGTGCCACATAGCTTTTGCTATTATTAATATCTTACATTATATGGTGTATTCATTATAGTTAATGAACTAATATTGATATGATAACCTAAATTCCATAGTTTATATTTAGGTGATATATGCCTGTAATCCCAGCACTCTGTAAAACAGAGGCACGAGGATCACAAATTCAAACTCAGCCTGGCCAACTTTGTGACTTAGCAAAACTCTAAAAGGAGAAACAAAATCAACACTGGCATCGAGCCTCAGCACCAGGACCTGGGCTCCATTCCTGGGCCACACACGCACGTGCAAGTTCCCTTTTCCTGCTGGATGGTCCCATGGATTATAATAAATGCATGATGCTACTTATCTACAATTGTGGTATTATAAATAATAATTTCATCACCCTAGAAATTACTTTTTTAAATTTTTCTCTTTCAGAAAAGTCATAATTCGAAATGTGGAATGTAGGCTTTCCACACTGGCTTCTTTCACTTAGCAATAGTCAGTTTAAGGTGCCTGTGGTTTGGGGTTGTTTATCTGTTCACTCATGGAAGGATATTTTGGTTGCCTTCAATTTTGGGTGATTACAAATAAGATGTTCATTGCTGGGTGCAGGTTTCTCTCAGCTGAAAAATACCTAGACTTATGAAATCGGGATTTAGTTTGAGAGTACATTCAGTTCTGTAAAAAATTTCCACACTTTCTCCCCACATAATGATGCCATTCTGCTTTCCTGCCAGGAGTGGAACATCCTTCTTCCTCTATATGGTAACCAGTGTGTGGGGTTTTCTTGATTCTGATGGGTAAGTATTGGAATGTCATGATTATGTCAAGTGCAGTTTCTCTAATGGTATGTGATATTGGGATTTTATCTATTTGCCTCATGTATCTCTTTATTTTTTATTTTATTTATTTATTTATTTGTTTATTTTAGGTTTTTTGAGACAGGGTCTTGCTTTGTGGTTCAGGCTGGCTCTGAGCTCAGCCTCAAACTCACATCACAGCAATCCTCCTGCCTCTGCCTCCCGAGTGCTGGGATTACAGGCATGATCCACCACGCCCGGCACTGTGGTGTGTGGTACTGGTTGCTGCTGGGCGTGAGTCTCCATGCCTAGTATGGTATGTGGTTACTGGGGATCGAACCCTGGTCTTTGCGCTTGCAAGACAGGTGCCGGAACCACTGAGCTATATCCCCGGCCCCTCATGTATCTCTTTATTACTAAGACCTTTTGTGCATTTTGAAATTGAGAATTTTTGGGTTTTATTGTTGTATTTTAAATGTTCTTTTTATCAGATATTATTGTACGAATATTTTCTTCCAGTCTGTTGCTTATTTTTCCATTCTTATAGCAGTATCTTTCACAAAGTAGAGATTTTTATTTTTATTTTTATTTTACTTTGAGACAGGGTCTCGCTTTGTAGTTCAGGTTGGTCCTGAGCTCAGCCTCAAACTCACAGCAATGCTCCTGACCTGCCTCCCGAGTGCTGGGATTACGGCCGTGAGCCATCACGCCCGGAACTGTGGAATGTGGTACTGGTTGCTGCTGGGCGTGAGTCACCACACCCAGTATTGTTGTATGTGGTTAGTGGGGATCGAACATGGGGCCTGGCACTTGCAAACAGGTGCCGAAACTGCTGAGCTAAATCCCTGGCCCTTTATTTTTATTAAAGCCCATTTTATTCATTTCTTTTTTGCATTTTCTTAAATATTCTGCGTGATCTGAAAATTCATTACTCAATATAATGGTGTATATTATTTTCTAGAAGTTTCATGCCTTTACCTTTTGCATTTAGGATTATGACCTATTTTAAATAGATATAACTGAGTGGCTGAGATGTTTCTTCTCAACTTTTGAAAATAACTATCATGATTTGAGCATAAATGCCGCCCTAAAGGCTCCTGTGATCAAAGGTTGGGCTTCCAAAAGCGGACTGGATTGAGTTCTGTCTCTGTGTCAGTAGATAGACCCATTGTTGGGTTTAAAATTTGGTAACATCTTTGAAAAGGGATGAAGACAGAGGAGGCGAGGCCTGTTGAAAGGGAGCGGGCCAGAAGATGAGGCTTGAGAAGTGTAGGTTTCCCCCGTCCGTTTGTCTCTCGCTCCATCTCCCCCTCCGCTTTCCAGCCGTCAGGAAACTGGCCCCTCTGTGCCCCACACCCTTCCGCTCTGTTGGTCCTGCTTCATCAGGGTCCAAAAGCAGTGGGACCGGCTGGCCGCGCACCGGACTGTGAACGCGGGCATCAAAGCCCCTCCTCCTTAAATTGCTTTTCTTAGGTCTTTTGTCACTGCAACAGAAAACTAATGCAACAAAATTAGCCAGTTCTTATAAATGAAATAAGAGAAAAATAATACAGAGAGAGCTTTCTACTGACGAGACAGTGGGGTAACGCTGGCTGTCTGCCCTGGTTTCATAAATCACTCTTCAGAAACAAGGATAATCACAGGCAGATGCAGATATTTCTTTGATGACAGTAGAGGGTTTTTTTTTTTCTTTTTTAAAAAAGTCTAAATCATTATGTGGAAGAGAGGATTACCAAACACAGTACTGGTTAAATGAGGATGCCAAGAGGCACTTAGATTTTCCATGTGGGGCTGTGAAGCACTGAACAGCTGGAATTCCCCATGACTTACATAACTCTGAAGGGTGAAGACTTCATTTGGACATCAGAAATGGGGCTATGACAGATCTTCCCTGAAAGCTGATTTACCCCATAAAAGAACATGTGTGCAAACACACATGGACATATACACACACATGTGCACACACACACACACACACACACACACACACTCCAACCTGTGCCATAAAAAACTTCAGTATAAACCAGAAAAAATTCCTCCCATATTGGGAGGCTGGCTTCTAAGGCATGAACCTTAACTAACTTGTAGAGGATAAACTGGGTTCTCTCAAAGCTAACCAAAGCATTTTTTTAAAAATAGGACTACTCGAAAATGTCAGAAAGGATTTTTTAAAGTCCAATAAAACAAAAAACTAGTATCCAAAGAATACTCTTTCAAAATATTACTATAACATATGAAAATTATGATCAAAAGTAGACATGTGTCTAAGATTGAAATACTTTCTGTATAAAAAGTCGCAGCAGAGGTACAAAGATTCAGAGAGGTTGCCACTGTCCTGATGATGTTCAAATATCGTGAATACTTAGATTTTACAATGTGTTGGAATAAAAGACACATTGCCATTAGTCCCTCTTAAAATACTCCGCCACTTTAAACACACTTTTCCATTCTTCTTGCAATTTTTGAGACTTCTGAAAATCTTTATTTGTAAATGGCTTCTGGAAGTGTGATAAAAATACTGTGGAGGCTGCCCAGTGCCACAGAACATTATGGTGAGTCCTCACTCACCTTATTCACCAGATCTGGCACTGTGCAGTGTCTGACTTTTCCCCAAAGCCGAAATGACCAGGGAAAGCAAATGGTTCTCATCAATTCAGAACACGGAGACAACCCCAAACTGCACCTGAACATATGAAAGAGGACTTCTAGAGCTGCTTCAGAAAGTGCAAAATTCATAGGATCAGTGTGTCGGATTTTTAGGGAGATTCATAACAATGTCTTTTATTATAAACTTGCGGCAAGAAATGTTCTAACATCCATGATACTTTTAATTCCATCTTCATGTCAAGGTGGTGCAAATACTAGGAATGAAGTACCTTCAAAACATCCCCGAGATTCAGTATGGGAATCACCTGAGCGTTACCCAAGACGGACCAAAACCAAACCTGTTCATCTAACTCTTCTTCCACTTGCCAACCTTACCTTGAGTTCTCTCACTGGCTCAGGCAGGAGTTAGTTAATCCTGTAGAGCAGAGGGCACCTGTGTGTCAGTCTCCAGAGCACTGGGAATGGCCTCTTCCTGTGAAGAAGAAAGTGAGAAGTGGGTGGTTGTTCTGAAGACGTGGTCCTCACACTCCGGTACGTCAGCTGAGATTTGTTGAACATTGTGCAAAGCTTGCTATGAGATGAGATGTTCTTCAGATGAATTACCATATAGAGGATCCCCTTGGAGAATTGAGTTACAAATGTTTTAGTCAATTTTGAAGAGAGTGAAAAAAAGTATTTTCTTGGCAAAGCAGCATCTTTTGATGCTGAAGTCCAAGTGTGGATATGGTACTCTATTTGAAATTAACTATGTAATTTTAAGCAAATGACTCAAGCTCTGGAAACTAGTTGCCTTCTCTGTAAAATGATCAAAATGATGTCTGCATGACAGGTTGCTGGGGTTTTAACTGAGATGATTTTTGGAAAGAACCTATACAGGGCCAGCACATAGTAGACAGCTTATGACCACTCGGGTTGTGAAGGTCAACCCCAGGGCCCTTGCTCCCGGTGCAGAGGGCACTGGATGCGGGGTGACGTGGAGGCCCACTGCAGTCAGTGTGCACGGCTGAGGTCATTAGTATTCGCACTGCTCTTTGGTATCCGTGACTCCAGGTGGTTACGAGTTCAGCTAGCACTGGAATGTAAACGCTGTCCCGTTTCTGTCTCTCTTCTGTCTGTGACGGCCTTCAAGGATGTGGGAATGGGATGCATGCGAAAAAGGTGTGAGCTGGTGAAAAGGTCCGGGGTCAAAGTTCCACTTTTTCCTAACTAAGTTGAGAAGGCAAGTCAGTTAAGAATTTGAGTTCTTGGTTTGTTAGCAGCTAAATGAAAGACTTTGACTTGATAATCTGTAATGTTATTTCTGGAGTTCTTTGATTAACAGCCCGGGGCTTATTCAACCGTTTTATCCTGGTATTTCCACAGACAGGAAATCTTGTTCTTCAAATGACAGTGAAATTCACTGAACCTGAATTCCCAGGGGGCAGAAGAAATGGGCAGGACTTTTCCTACAAGTAGGTAGCATTTAGTCTTTGGCAATTAAAGGAAGAGTCAGACTACCCTTAAAATATTCCCTTCCCCTTATGTAGTATTAACTGTGCTTAATAGCTACTGCAAGTATTTAGCAGAGAAATCTTATGTGCGGAGGGCTTAGGGGCTAGGCATGGTGCACAAGAAATCTGAGAAAATCAGGGGCAGAATCGTATTTGAACACTTACCTCTTTTAATTTTAAGAAATGGAGCAATTATAGAAGACCTTCCCAGCAAGGCTGAATTCAGCTCCCCTGGGTATCCTAGTACCGAGGCAGGGCGGGAATGTGCGGAAGACTTGAAAACACAAACCCATCGCCTGGACTCCCACTTTCTTAACAGGTTTTCTAAATCTTCAACAAGTTTATGTTAGCTGGGAATGAGCGTCTCAACTGAGGCTTCAAAAATGCCCCCCCCCCCGATCTGTATAATTACTGTTTTTTTTCCTGAAGTCTTTCAAAATACTGTAATTAACAGATTGGCAGATAACCCATATAACTGCAGTTAAGGCAAATATAGTATGCAGCTGTCTTTGCATTAAGTGATTAAATCAAATAGCGTAGTTTTGAAGTACATTTATAAAGTATAAATTTACCTCCTGGCAAAACTGTCGTAAGTATCACACCCTTCACCATCTGTTCACTCAGCATTAACACCGTATTCCCCAGGACTCTCTCACCGTGGGGAGCAGACCTGGCAGCTGTACCAAGCCAAGAGACACAAGGGATCCGTGACTTTGGGTCTTCCTACAGATGCTGACTGGCACTGCGAACTCACACACCGGAAGGACACATGCACGGAGGGTCTCCACACACAGTGCACCCGCTCAAGGGAGGCTGCCTGGGCCTTCAGGGTATACTCACTCTCCATGAACAGGATCCTAGGCGTGTATGATCTTAGGCACTTCCTAAGGGACTTATTCTTTCATTAAATTGCCTATTGAATAGTAAATTATCGAGTGTCTCTGTGGGTCAGGCAGATACTCGGAACTGGAGACGACGATGTGTGGTGACAGTCCTTGTCCGATGAAGCTGGCTGTCTGTCCCAGACGTCTGATTAAAAAGCTGTAACTAGCGATGATGACTTTAGACAGAACAGCCACACAGAAGCTAAATGTCATGTTGGGTTAATAAAACCGAAAACTATGAGTAATTTTTCAAGAGTATACTCAATAAGTGAAAATGATTCCATCACAGAACCTGTCATGCACAGAGGTGGCCTCAAAACATGAAACAGGAAGCGTGTTTATAGGGGTGCAGGACACTTCAGAGTGATAGAAAGCGCTGAGAGGCTTTGTGACTTGGGCTCTTTCACAGATTTCAGAGATGTCAGGTGAGAACTGAGAGGTGGGAAGCCTGACAGGCTGCTGAAAGGATGTCTGTCCGCCCTGGATGCCACCTTGGAACCTTTCCATGTACGTCTCCCAGGTCCACCTCGAGTTCTTTATGTTAGAGCATCGGAAGGCAAGGCTCAGGGAGATAGTCAGCCTCTCTCTCTTCCGCTCTCTCCCTCTCTCCTTTTCCCTCTCCCTCTCCAGCCCTTTCTGTGTCTCTCCCTAAGGAGCTGCATTAAGTACACATAGAAAATGACCTTAACTGAATGGATGTTTTTTTCTGGAGAGTTTCCATCAAAGGATGCTTGGAATTATTTAGACTTAGATGTCATCCTCTATGAAAATGTTATAAACAACCTCCTTGCAAAGTCCAAATCGGATCAGCAGTTACAAAATTGGGGGAACTTCTGAAAGACAACGTAAGCCACAAAATCTGCATGTTGCTCCAAGCCAGCCTCAGACTCTCCAGGGCCACAGCTGGAAAGTCTGGGTGTTCACTGCCCTCTCTGGGTGATACCTATCTTATGACTGAGAACCACCTGTGTCAATGACTCCTGATTCAGACATGCTTTCAATTTAGAGGGAAGATGAGAAGGAGGAAAGTGACAAAAATGAAATCTATTGAAAAATAGGCTGACTTGATTCAGGACAACTGGAAGAGGATGGACTGGAGTCTGTGGAGCTCACTAGGAAATCTCTCTCATACCGAGTGAACTGTTAAACGCAAATGCAAACCTAGTTAAAGTAGCTACAGCACATTCCACTTCATTTGGGTTTTTTTCTGGGTCATACAGAAAGTAATATAAATAGCAAAGACGTCGAGGACATGATTAGCTCAAACTTGTCTGTGTTCTTGTTAGGCCTTGCAAGTCCTATTTCATGACCACATATTGTCCCTGCAGAGACTGTGCAGAGACTGTGCTTCTTACTTATTTCATATGTAAACACCGTAGTGCATTTCCCAGGGTCTTTCACTAACAGGAAGTGAGCACTGAATTCAACTAATGGCCAGGATTGTTAGCTTCCAGATGGAGGATCCTTTTATTTTACATCAATTTCCAGATTTGCAGCATATAATGAAAAGCAAAGTCAATCACAAAAAGTTGTGTTTTCCTTAAGATTTTCATGGTAAGAGTGTTTTGGGTAAGAGAACGAAGATCAGGACTACATGCAATCAATCGAAAATAAAAAATCGTGTTAGTACTTCATAATGGGAAGTGTGAAAATGTTGCTGATATGAAACAATGAGAATGTAAATGAGCTCAGTTTTTGTTTTCTTGTTTTTTTTTTTTGGTTTTGCTGTTATTATATGATAATGTACTTCAGAGATACAGATGTTGCAGATAGTTTGAACCTTTGGAAATTTAGCATTATTCAGAATCTTGACTTTCAAGAAATTCTTTGTAATCATAATGCTTTATTAATAGAAAGATACAGAACTTTCTGTTGTTATATCTAAAAATAATAAAGACGTCTTCTTATTAATATCTGAATAATAAGGAGTTGCCAGACTGAACTGTATGATTCAGGTGCAAGAAGAGATATTCTGAACTTTGTTTTGAACCAATATGTATTACTGTATCAGCAGCTAAATTTAATGTGCTTGTAATTTATCAGGAGTCTTGATATGGAGCAGAAAGAGATTCCACAATTACTGTGAATCACACACCCTCCAGCACCCATTAAACCTAACTTTCATTTCCATCAGTGTACTGAATGATTCCCATCACAAATCTTAAAGAATAGTTCACAAAAATCCAGGATCTGCCTACTCCAATATTTTCCATTTTATTAGTCAATGGAAGTTAGCTTTAAATTACCTAGTTTGTGATTTATAACCGGAGAAGACAATTTAATCATTTTAGGGTGTGTTCAAGTACAGCCCTAGATTTTAACAAGACTGCTCCCTTTTTTCCAGCGCCTCGCCCATCGGTAACGCTCTTATATCTTAACAAAGACAACAGCTCTTCTTTTCAGTTTCCCATGAGTTAACTGTGGAATTGAAACACGTCCTGAGTAAAGGGAGGTGAGAGGTGCACAAATCTCCATAGGGAAGGGCCTGGGGTGTTGAAATCCTGTAAAATCCAGCCAGAAGATGGGACAGTTATCTAGACAGCAGGTGGATCTCCAAGCTGTTCACTGAGACCAACCATGAAGAACATGCACGCTCAAGTTCTAGAGGTTTACTAGTTCTCTTCTGGTATTTTGTGATTTCTTTCTATGGCACTGCTTTTAAGTGCCATTTTATAGTTTTAAAAAATGGTGGAGGAAGCACTTTAGCCAAATGGTTACACCCAGAGGGACAAGAGTAAAAAGCACTACTTGGTAGATTCTTGTTTTATGTAACTCAAAAGTATGTACCTTCTGGACAAAAGATGATTCATTATAAGAAAGATTGATGCAATTGGACGTGGCTATACTCAGCCACATGGTAAAGCAGGTAAGTCTGCCACCTAGGGAACACACCGTATGTTCATCTGATGAGATAATTAGATGGGCAGGTGGACGGATGAATATGTGGATGGCTAGATGGACAGACAATAAAATAGTTAACAAATGCTGCCTTGTCCTGGCTACAGTATGTCTATCTCAAGTAGTAAAAAGCCAGAGACACAAATGGAATGGAAACTAGTACAGGTGTGTACCTTGGGAATAGGAGAATAACCCTGAGATTGAACTGTCTCTGGCAAGGACCTGGTCCCGCTCCCCTCTACATGCCAAGCGTCGGCATGGCTTCTCTTATCAATACTGGTTCAAAACTGCTGCATGAAAGAAGACTAAAGATGGCTACAAAGAAGAATGGAAAAGAATGTTTTTCCATTATGAGTGAAAAGAATCTTAATATCCCAGAAGGAAGACATTTAGTATGGAAGTAGGAATTAGTTGGAGTTCTTATTCTGGAAGCCTCTGTCTAAGAGCTCTGCAGAGGCCTTGAGAACATAAAGGGGCAGGAAGCAGGGAGATGAGTAGGACCGTGAGTGAGGTCAGCACTAGAGCCAGTAGACTAACACAGGCCTGGGTGTGTGGCCAGCAGCTATGGGCCTCGAACAAGTCTTCCAGGGGCCTTGGTAGCTAATAAAATAGAGTTCAACTCAGTTTTCCCTTAAATCTTTTTCAGAAGCGGATGTACACTCTTACAATTTCTGTGTTTCATTCTAAAATCTCTTGCCTGACCTCAGGAATAAAGTGGATTCCTGTGTTTATTTTTGGGAAAATGGAGACAACAGAAGTATTAATTATCATGCACTTTTCCAGTTATTTGGGAAGGTTTTCTTAGTTTTCAAATAGAGAGGCAAGATTTTGTTTCATGAAAGCCCTAACATGCTGCCTGCCTATGATTTCTTAAAAGTAACACCTGGAAAAGAATGGATTTAGACCAAAAATAAAATTTCTTTAAAAAGAAAATTCTCTGAAAACATGTCTACATTTTGATATGTATTTGTGACTACATATATCAAATGTCAAAACCTTTGTATTCTTTCTTTTTCGAAGTCATTCAGTAAAATCTTGTACCGACCTCTTTGTTGGAGCCTTATGCTTCCTTTTTTTCAGTTTTCAAACTGGGAAATTTCATTGCCTCAGCCAAGAATTTCACCCCGGAGTCAACAGGTGCGGAGTGCCAAGTGCAGGTCACGGCTCCTGAAACCAGAGCCCTCTTGGGTCCACACATGGGCAAAGCGCAGAGTTTCCTGCATGTGAAGATTTGCTCCTTTTCTGTAGGAGGCCAAAAACAAAGTGTTCCCTATAAGTAGAACATGGTAACTAAAAAGTGACTTTCCAAGAGGAAATGAAGAATAAAGCACAAGGTGGCATGTCACGAGCCCACGTGAGAGCTACTGTGGGGCAGGTTCCTCTCAGCGAAGAGGTGTGCTGTCCTGACAATGGAAAGTGGGATGCAGAGAAGCCAAGGGAAAGAGGACGGGCCTGGGGGGAAGGATCAGGCCCAGAAAGGCTGCAGTGAGGTCGGTCAGCCTCGTACTTGGTCCTCAGGAGACCAGCTCTGTGGGGAGGAAAGAGTTTCCCCTCCCAACACCAAACGTGGTGCACGTGAGACACATACGCTGGTGCTGAAGGACAGCCCCAGCCCTTGATGTGTGCTGTTAACGTGTGAGCGTATGAAGAGAGAAGGGCTTCATCTTAGCAAGAAGACTTAATCTACTGACCTGTTTCATCCCGTGTGGATTTCTGAGCAAAGTCCTCTATCGGACTCACACAGAAAAAATTATGAACTTTTCAATAAAAGAATTCAGGTCCAGTAATCCTAAGTCTATGTGTCTTCTTAATCATAAGGATTCTTCATCAAAGTACAGGTACTTTTGTCATGTGACCAGCGATTTTTATTCCACATTCGACACAAAGAGACAGAAAAGAAAGTGGCAAAATGGCGCCTCCCAAGCTGGAGCTTCCAGGTATGAGAGCAGGAGTTTGGAGCCACGAAGCAAATGTGCTTCTTTTTCTGTGCGATATTTATTTTGATTTCATTTCTTTTTATTTTGACATTCTCCCAATTGGTTTAAACCCTTTCTCACAATGTGAGACTTGCATCCAGAACCGGAAGGCCCCAGTTCTTGCCAGACACAGAGCCTGGTAGAGCAGTTTGCTGGTTCAGCACAGCGCGAGTGGACTGACTGCTGGCCATTCCTCAGCATCTTTTAGCAAAAAACAATTTGAAATTGAGAAGATCTGCTTTAGTATAAAAGCTGTTAAATTAATTTAAAAAATTTTAGTGTGGGTTAATTCTTCTAAAATATTGCCTTCTAGATACTGTGTTTGGGAAATTCCTGTGTCCACTGCCAATAACCCAGATCAGGAGGGCAGAATTCATTTAGGAGTGTTGGTCGATTTCACTTTTTCATATCCTCTTGGCTTTTGTAACCGTACCTGATGCTCCTTCTACTCTTACCCATGTCGTGTTTTATCTTCATAAATTAAAAAATAACCCAAAAACTAGTTAATTCACAGTCTTTTCTCTGTTACCCAACTCCATAAATTCTAAACTTTGTTTTCTTTCTTTTTTCTAACAAAACGTGGTTACAAGTCGTTCTTTTTGTTTGCTGTTCAGTGTCTCCCACGGCCTTTCACTGTAGCCTTCTTAGTGTAATTCTTCTATGTCTGTCATTCATATTGTTCTTTTGCTAGCAATACTCTTTCCATCTTTAGAACACATTCCTACTGTGTTTACTCTTGGGGTTTTTGTAGCCTATGTTTAGAAGAGCGTAGGTGTAGTACGTGTGACGTGCAGACCCCTCACATAGCACACGAGGGGACAGCTGAGCACAGAGGAGAGTGCGGCCGGGCTGACGCGAGGCCCGCCACTCAGGGCAGGGAGGACAGCACCGGCTGCCCTCCGGGGCCCAGCCCTGGCCACGCCTTTCTGGGAGGTCATTTGCAACCTGAGACTCACTTGTCATTGTAGGACAAATCTGCTCAGCGTCTCCTACCTGCAGCCTCTCAAGCTTTCCGGACAGTTCATCTCATGCTCCCTGCAAGACTTGCAGCCTCTCGACTTCTATTCAGGAGGACCAGACCCCCCCGGGGGTGGACGGGAAAGGCTTCCCAACCGAACCACTCTCCCTTCTTAGGCACTGTCACCTCTCCAACCTGTGATAAACTTCCTTCTCTCTGAATTTCATGCCCACTTATTTACTGTCCTTTTTCTTTTCTTCTGTGACTACTTGAAAATGGAGTGTCCCTCATTCGCCTGCAGTACAACCCACACATTTCCATATGGACTGAGTGCTCTGAGATGCTGTGTCTATCTACACTGTGTCTGAAGTCTTTTCTTTTTCCTTTGATGATGATAATCACACATGTAAAGTGTAGCCTCAACTAAGTGATTCTAGAGTTGTAGCCACCACACCCAGCCTCATTCCTTTAGATGGTGTAATTTATAACTTAGTGGAAGGCCAGAGGGGTTAAATGGGCCTGAATGTCAAAAACATAAAATTAAGTTTCCTTGTAAGATAATTGTCTCGAGAGAATTTCTTTGCTTTCATGACATTGCTAGACAGAAAGATTCCTAGCTCTACTATTCCTTCGCTAATCTTATTAAATTACTTCCTAATGCATTTAACTATGATTATTTTACTCATCTGAGGTTTGATAGATTAATTCTATTACTTATAATGAGCATCTTCTTGAGGGAATAGTTCGTAAAATATTCCACATATTAAGGAAAACTCTTTGTCAGTGGCTGGATTAGCATGAAATAATGATCATGGAGATCCCATTAAAATATACACATAATTATTACAGTTCTAATTAATTAGATTAGGCTAACAAATTACTATGATGGTGCAGTAGCAAAAGACATAAAACGAAAGCACTATTAATGAGAAACACATTTGGATAAAGTTGAATGTCTGGGGAAGACCTCTCTTTTCCTTCGTTTTGCCTGTGACCAGACATCCTCACTCTGTACAAATGGATATTTCTTGGGCTACTCATTATTCAGTCGACAATTAACCCTGGGACAGAATCTTGAATTTTCCAGGAAGGGTTATTGGCTTCCTTTCCTGCAGATGTGGTGGCACATCTTGGGAAGAGAAACTCAAATTAGCTACAGAAAGGTACGTTAGCTCTGAGGGACACCGGCTCAGACATGGGGGGAGGCAGCGAGTCTGGCAGTTTGTAACAACCAGACTTACAGCCTCAAAAGGGTTGGACACACACACCCCTGGGTAATTTGCTCCAGGAGGCTATTTTCCTCCCCTAGGTAATTCTGTCAAATGTATCCATATTTTCATTAATTGCAGAAATTATTTTTTTCTATTCAATGCAGGGTTACACGATACCTTTTGTGTTAATAAGTATTTATCCTCTTACCTTATACTATTAAAATCATTAACTGTGGTGTGTAAATGTACCAGTTATTACTGTCTAACATTTGTTGGGAAAAGCACAATAAAGGAGTGAAGGTGAAAAAAACACACACACATAAAGCAAGCAGCGAGTTTCCTACCAAGTAGTAGGACACTGATCTGTGACATTTAGTTTCCGTGCCCAACAGCTGTGGCCTGTGGTTTTACTGAAAGAGACAACAGATCAACCCGAGGAATATAATATTCTTGAGAATTGTACATCATGGAACGAAAGAAAGTGAAAAATTGGAACAAAAATATCCATGAGTTACTTTTTACATTTTTTCTTTTAAATGAGATAAATAGCACCGTGAGGCAGGAAGGAGTCGGATGTGAGACTGCGGGGAGACAGGGCATGCTTGGTGACAGTGACACATGGCACAGTGCTTATTCTGAGGAAAAAAGTGCGCAGTATAAAAAATCACCATGAGGAAAATGAGCTGAAAGGTTGCTAGTGATACAAAAAAATCAATGAGCAGGAACAAATGGATGTACAGGCTACTCTGCTACTTAGAAAAATCTCCTAGGGGCCAAGGATTTAGCTCAGTGGTTCTGATATCTGCCTGGCAAGTTCGATCCCTAGTAACCACATACTACAATGCTGGGCGTGGTAGCTCACACTCACAAGCCCAGTACTCAGGAGGAAGAGGCAGGAGCACTGCTGAGTTTATGGCTAGCCTAAGGCCAGCAGAGTTCCAGGCCAGCTGAAACTACAGATCGAGATCCCACCTCAAAAAAACCCAAAACAAAGCAAAGTCTCCTAGTTGTCAGAAAATTCCAAGGATGTGGTGGAAAAGCAATAATTTAAACATGACTTTTTCTTGTACACAATATTTCAAATGAAACAAAATCTGGGGGAAATGTAGCAAGTGCAGTCTTTTTACTTTGCCATATGCTAATGTGTCAGATCGTGCAGTGGGACAGCGTGAGGAAATGGCAGTATTTTTACAGTTCCTACATGGTAACCTGGGCCTGCCCTTTGTAAATAATCTCTTTACCTGCAAGATGCTATTACCTTATGCAGGTGAAATGTAATTTCCATATATACTTTTCTGTGCTGCTTTTTAGAGAAAAATTATAAACAAAGTCACATTTAAATCTTTTTAGGTAGAAGAATTAGATTCAGATTTGGAAAGTGGAGGATGTTGACAATAAAGGTCAATTACAAGGTAATTGTATCTGTCCTGCCTGAGTGCTGTTTCTAGTATTTTCCTATCATTTGATATTGTCCCATAATGAGAATTTAAAAGACATGTTGGTTTAATTTCTTTATATTTCTGAACTACATGTAGAAATAAAAGAGACCCTTGGGAGTTTATACGCAATTCTGCTTCCTTCTCTTTGATCTTTCAGAAGCCGTTTCATGCACATTATTAAAGAAAAGCGATTGGAACAGACGAAAATCTGAAACACAGAGCAGACATCTGTGATTTGTTTGAGCTGCACCTATTTATGCTTCTTGTGCAGACGCCTTCCAAAGTCTACATGTTTTTACTGCATCTCACTGTTTTTCCTTTTTTTATGAAACAATCTCTGTTTATGAATAAACCATCTATGTTGACTGTCTTCACAGTACCCCAGTTTCGTGGTTTGGAGGTGGCAGGACCAACATCTGCCTTCTACTTATCAACGGCTTTGCCTCTAAAACTGGGCTAGGTCCTGTCCACTACAATGAATTATGCATAACCGCCCGGCTATTTCTTGGCATGGGAAAATGTGACACGCTGGGTTAAAATTAAATATTGAGTGGGCTTTCTCCTAGCAACGTGAATTAAAGAAAGAAACTTCCTTTTGCACCAGGGAAGTCTGGAAGCTCCAGTCCCAAGTGTTTGTGGCTTTCAGAGCGAGTCTGGGAGCGCTGGCCCGGGAGTCACTCAGCCATCAGGAGTTTGGGGATGGCTTCTCCCCCTCCTCACATCCTATGGCCAGTGGCTGGGGACCTGCTCTGAGCTGCAGAGGGTGACAGGATGTTGTGAGGCAGATGGCTACAGTGGTGCTGACCAGACCCAGGTCCTCTGTCCAGGAGAGCTCAGCATTACCTATGCCAGGACAGCTTATGGAGAACGTGGAGAAAAGCCAGGGACACTGGGCCAGCCAGGAGAAAGGGACAGACAGATAAGGCACCGGAGGAACTGACAAACTTTTTCAGAATATCTCAGCTCCCTATTTAACCTGCTTTTGTTTATTTGCTCAGTTTCTTCTTTTTAGTAACATATTGGAAGCAAATTAAAATCCGACCTATCTTTTTCAAAGCAAAATAAACCAAGCACCAAACTGGGAGATTTTAGGAGAGGCCTATTGCAAACATGGGTCTCATATTGTTGCCATTCTGAATCAGAATGTCTCGCCTCCTTCTCTGGACACTGGCTGACAGCAAGCCCCCAGGAGCAACCTGGGACAGGTTTTGGGGCAGGGCAGCCTGGCCTGCAGCTGCTCTGCGTCTATTGGGCCTGTCAGTGCCCTAGTGCCCACCTGGGCTCCAGTGTAACACAAGCAAA
>PVIR01033107.1:0-18137 GCA_004026965.1 Petromus typicus | reverse complement strand
GGCTTTACTGAAGAAAATAAGGTGACTTTCACACAAGCATTTTGATACTGTGCCAGGGCTAAGTGACTAACAGGTGGGTAGCGCATGCAGCACGGATACACTGGACTAAGGGACGGTCACATTCTGGGCAAGATAGAGTAGGACGGAACAGGATTTCATTGTGCCATTTAAACAGCACACAACCTAGGAATTGCTTGTTTTTGGAATTTTCCATTTAGAATATTTGGAGCCCAAGCACCTGAAAACGCGAAGAGGCTTAAATACTCCCCCTCGGAACTAAAGGTGTCAGCGGATGTACAGGCCAGGCCCTGCAGAGAAGGCCAGAGGGCAAAGGGCAAAGCGAACCTTGTAGACTAACCTCGGAGCCAAGCCCGGGCCTGCGCTTGGCCTCCTTCCACCCAGTCTTCTCTGCGACGCCTGGCTCCTCCTCCCTCCCCGCCTCCTCCCCTCCCTGTCTGGAACAAGTGCTTCCGTCGCTTGGTTCTTCACGCTCCACCCCTCCTTTCACTCAGAGCTCCCAAATTTTCCATTTCTTTTGCTCCAGAGTATTAACTGTAATCTGATATGTAAGGAGTGTTTGCCCACTTCTTACGTATGTGTGTATGAATGTTTACATTTTAAATTTGTCATACTAAAATCGAAATCGCCATTAAGAGCCCTCAGAATACGGCCCTTCTTGGGCTGAGCATTTAGCTCAGTGGTTCCGGCGCCTGGCTTGGAAGCGGAAGGACCCAGGTTCGATCCCCGGTTCCCACATAACAATACTGGGCGTGGAGACTCACCCCAGCAGCACCAGTGCCACAGACCACAGTGCCGGGCATGATGGCTCACGCCTGTAATCCCAGCACTCGGGAGGCAGAGGCAGGAGGATTGCTGTGATGTGAGTTGGAGGCTGAGCTCAGGGCCAGCCTGAACTACAAAGCGAGACCCTGTCTCAAAAAAAACCTTGAAAAAAAAAAAAAAAAGAATATGCCCCCTCGCATCTAACACACTCATCCCGTAGCTCTGGCTGTGGGGTCTCGACCCCTCGACTAGACGTCATCAGAACTCCAACAAGCGCTGCTACGGAGCGCCCGCCCACAGGAAGGCAGCTTGTGGGAACACGGCGGAGTCCTCAGCAGCCCTGGCCCCTCCTGACTTCTGGCTCTCCCCTCAAAGTCAAGATGACCGCGAAAGGTAAATCTCTTGAATCAATTCAGGATACCGAGCCGGCCACAACCGTGTAACTAAAGACGCGCACCAAAGAGGACTTCCAGAGCTGCTCCCCAAAGAGGAAGGACAACGTGTTCCAAGCAAGGGCAAGTATTTGGGGGGCGGCACGCAGTTCACGACAATGTGTCTTTTACTGCTACAGTTTCCTAAGTGTTCACATACTCTCGGGTCGTCCGTCTTCATATGTGCGTGTTCGCTGTCTGTGAAGTAACGTATTCACTGTCTGTGAAGTAACGTGGCACTTTGGGGTACAGAGGAGTTCCATAACCAAGCCCGGCACCGGCAGGGGACGGGACTGTATATAACACATGGGGTTAAGTACCATCTTCTACCCCAGAACAGGCCTGCACTGTGCAGGGACAGCATGGTGACAGCAGAGACAGCACTGTCTTCTCCGTGGACTTCTGCAAGTATTTCGTTCTTGCGTAAGAGTCTCGGGGCTGCTGAGGCCCCTCGGAGCTCTCAGCACGGTCCAAGGAACAGGGTGAGCTCAGGTCTGCTCCCCACATCCCCTCACGCGAAGATGGGGTATTTTCAAAGTCAGGCCACACCATGGAAGCAGCTTTACAACTTTTGTTTGGAATATAATGTATATATTTTACTTGAATATTTAGGGTCTTGTCAGTCATACTCAAAATAATTTTAATAGTAATAATAATAACAATAGATACACACTTTATAGATTTCCTAGCAAGACACTATCTGGCCTGGGAATTCTGTGATACTTCATTTTTTCCTCTATCTCATATACACAATCTACATAAGCTGAATGTATATTTTGTGAGCATGGCAGATTTTTTTAAAGGCTTCCCAAGAGGCAAAAGTGGGCAAAGAACTTTCAGGGTGAAAGAAATGCCAAGATTAAATTTAATATTAAATTGTAACTCTTCCATGATGGCCTCTATTCAAGAGATCTAAGTACAGACAGACAGACAGACAGACATAGAGAGGAGGAAAGGGAAAGAGAGACCGCAGAAGAACTTCAGTGCACTGCACCCCTGAGGACCAGCACAAGATAACTCAACTCCAAGTTCCCTGGGGGAAGGGCAAGGTTGCAGGGTGACTTCCAGCCCCATCCAGTCAGGCTCAGCCCTCAGAGTGGGCATGCCGGTGGGGCTTCAGGGAAGGAGGCAGCTGGGGTGAGAGTCAGAGTGCTTCATAACCGGGCCAGCCGTGAGCAGGAGCACAGGCACCGGCATGCACGTGACCATGATCCCTGCCTCCAGCTCGGCCGCGGGGAGCGCTGACATTGAGAGGTGAGGGGACAGCAGCACCTGCCAGCCCGGTGTGCAGGTCCCTGCATGCAGGAGACCAAGCATTCCAACCTGAGACCCCGGGGGTCCTGCAGGGCATGAGCTACATTTGTCTCCCTGCCTGAGGCCATCACCAATTATATGCGCTGTGAGGCAGGCTGGCTCCCTGCCAGAGAAGGAGGTGAAGAGATTTACAGAATCTCTCTCTGATCTCACTTATTAGAGAGTTAAAGGTGCTCAGGTTGGAGACGGTTCAGTGCAGAAATAAAGAAGTCAGGATTCAAATCCCTGCTGTGTGGGCGCAGAGTTCTCTAGGCTCTCTGCGTCAGGCCCCTCGTGTGGAAATGGAGCATCATCGCAGTGCCCACCTGGCAGGGCCTTGACAACGATGAAATGCCCTCCGTGACAGTCACAGCCCTCTGAACAGCGTCTCACAGCCTGCCCTCCATGACAGAAGGCATTAGGGCTGTTCCAGTGGGGAAGGGTGAGCAGGAATTAAGGCAGAAACCAGCGATCCAAAGCTGGGGGTGTGGCTCAGTGGCAGCACAGGCCGGGCCTGAGTTCGAGTCACAGAGCCACAGGCAATGAGAGAGGAAGCCCTGCATGCGCAGATGAGTTCCCAGTGCCGTGAAGTCAGCAGCAGGAGTCTCGAGGGAGAGCTGTTTTTGTCCCTAGTTGCTGCCTGTTGTGCAGGAAGACCCCAGGCCATGGAAGACAAGAGCAGCGTGAGGCCTTTCCCGTGAGTCTCGGCACAGGCACATCCTCACCCAGCATCCTTCTCCCAGGAGCTGGTCCAAGCCAGGGACCCTCAGGGCTGATCATGTGTGTAGCAAGAGAAATACTCTGGCCCCACGAAGCAACATTGGCAGCTACTTCCCCAGCAGCACGAAAGAAAATCAAGCCAGACCTTAAGCAGAACCATCCATGCTGCAGTGTTTTGACTTTCTGTCATTAGCCAGGTGACACCTGTCAATCCATCAGTCTCTCCAGCACTTGCTTTGTAAAACTCACCTGCCTCGTACGCATCCGCAGATTTGGGATTCCCTCTCTTATCCAGGGCCAGAGTTCATGGTGGTGCCACCAGGGGAACCAGGGCACCTAACCTAACACATGAGGAAGGGCGACAGGCAGCTTGGATTGCCACCTTCAAGGTGTGGCTCCTGGAATCGGCCAACACGTGCTGGCTTCCTTGTTTGAGGTTGACTTCCTGCGCCCGACGCCAACGGCCACCCGGCAGCTTCAGAAGTAACTTCACCCAGAAGGACTGGGCCAGGGGCTGAGTCCTACCCAAAATATTTTTACTCTTTATTTCAAACCACGTCTCCAAGCCCAAAGCAACTTGAAGCCAGAGGAGCCACAACTTCCACCCCAAACAAAAGGCGATTTTGAAAGTTTAACTGATAACTTCAGTCATTCATTCAGCTAATTCCCAAGGAAATAAAAAGCATCTGGAAAATGTATTTAATAATTGATTTAACGTTGGGCCATGTTAAATGTTTTAATTTCCAAGTCATGCAGTGACCACCAAAACATCAATTAGTCCCAGCAATCAGGCAAGAATATTGGCTCCTGTTGAGGGATTCATTTATTCAACTCTGCTAAGTATCGAAGAAGGAGAAATCCGATGCAGCCAATAGCTCCAAGGCAGTGAAATTAAGCCAGAGCAGAAACCAGACCCAGCACTGGCTAAAAGGCATCTTTTCCTACACCCACCTCCAGCTCTCCAGAGGGAGCAAGGGAGGCCAGCGACCTGGAAGATCTTTGTGCTGTTAGCAGAAAACACAGTTCCCTCCCCACAGCCTCTCCCTCTCCCAGCCGAAAACAAAGGAGGCTAAAACAAGACCCAAAAGGGCACCCTGCTGGGGAGGCGGGCTGACTTAAGAACTTTCCAGATCATTTTAAATAATTATTTTTTTCTTCTGGTGCCTTTTAAATGTCAAGGCCCCAGGGGTCTCACTGTCCTCATCCAGGCTCTGAGTCCGGGAGAGCGTCGGCCACAGTCGGAAGCATCCTCTGTCTCCACACAGCTCGGCCAACTGCTCAGAACATCGAGGGCTGGACACTCAGACCACTCACCACCAGGCCAGGGCCATTAGGGGCAGCAGGAAGCAGCCAGCCCACAGGCCCCCAGAGAGAGGCGCTGCAGAAAGTCGACACAAGAGAACATGAGTCCCTGTAGCCTGACAGCTTGGAAGCATGCCGTCTCCCTGAATCTCCCTCCCTCCCTCTCTCTCTCTCTCTCTCTCTCTCTGTCTGTCTCTCTCGCTCTCTCTCTCTCTCTCTATGGTACCTCTCAGTTTTGCACTTCATATGTGCACCTCCGTATGGCAATAATAGCTCCAAAGGGGGAAGAAAAGGAAAAAGTAGAATAAAATGAGATTGTGTGAATCAGCATGTATCAGACCTGCTTTAAATGCCAATGTAACCAGGCATGACGACCATCCTAGAACTCTGGGAGGCTGAGGCCAGAGGATGACAAGCTCTAGCCCAGCCTGGGCAACTTAGCAAGATCCTGTTTCAAAAACTATTTTTAAAAAGGCTGAGGGTGTAGTTCAGTGCAAAGGTCCTGGGATCGAGCCCCAGTACCACCACCAAAAACCAACAAGCAAAAAACATCAGAGTGTGACCAGGAGCTTCTGACTCAGCAGGTGTGTGGTGAGGCCCAGAGTCTTCATGCCTCAGATGACGGTGATCATCAAAGACGCCGAGGAAGCACGAGCTGGAGTGTGGCACCACGGGATTCTGCCAGCTTAAGCGCTTGCAGGGCCCAGGGGGCGTGGAAAAGGGCATCTCGGTTCCCACCTTCCTCACTTCCTGCCAGCGCTGCTTCCAAGGAAAACTGGTCCCAGCATCTCTGCAGGGCCTTGGACAATGTCTTTCCAACTTATTAACGCACATGCCCCTGAGCCGGCAATCCCACTTTGAAGAGCTTATTACTCAAGGTCTTTAGCTGCAGCATAGTTTACAACAGGAAGAAAAATAGAAATGCACGGGTACGGCTTTGGGTGTCGTGGTGGGGCGGCCGCGGGACCACCTTCACACGGCGCCTGTGGATGAGCGTGGAAGTGCCTCTGAGGGACATATCGTGAGGTAAAACAGCGCAGGGTGGGAGCAAGGCGTCTAAGAGGTGTCCGGGGAAGTGTGGAGATGGGATTTTCAAAGTTTATCAAAATAATAATACCTCAAAGGGTATGGCTCCTGTGTACAAGTGCCGCTCTGGCCACCTGTGGTGCAGAAGCTGGGAATCCGCAGTGTTCCCAAGCGCAGAGGAAGAGGGGGGGGAGGAGGTCTGTGGAGCAGTCAGGGGAGGAAGGGCAGGTGGAGGTTTAGTTAAGCACCGTGCTCTTTCCTCTCGGGGCACCTGCACTGAGGCTCCCTGTCCTTAGGATACAAACTGCTTGCCATCTGTACCTCGTAGCTCAGCGGTGACATCACTGCTCTGGTCGCCGCGGGCTGCACGAGCTAGTTCCCCTCCCTAGCGACTGTGAGGAAGTGTGTGGCGGGTTTCCTGGATCCTGCGCTGCTCCAGCAGTCCTCAAGGCCACCTGGGTGGGTGGATGTGTTTGTGCCTGTCTGTCTGTCTGTCTGTCTGCCTGTCTGTCTTCCCTCATCCCAGGGAGGACCTGACACAGCCGCCTGGATCCAGGCGGTCTGTCCAGAGGTGGTGCACACTGGAGACAGCAGTGTCCAAGTCCAGGGAAGCCCCCTGGTGGGGTCCCCCAACAAAACGCCCCCGGGCCACGCAGCAAGGGGCACCTTTACCTCCTCTGCTCACTGCCTTCCAGCCTCACCAGTTTTATGCTTGCTTGCAGTAGTGGGGATCGAACCAGGCCCTCTGTGCTGCACCACATGCCCAAGCCTTCTTTATTTTTTATTTTGGGACAGGGCCTCACCAGGTTGCTAAGTTGCCCGGCTTGGGCTCACACTTGAGATCCTCCTGCCTCAGCCTCCAAGAGTGCTGACGGGACAGTCACCCCTCTACGGAGCTGCTTATCACATCTGAGATGGACTCCTTCATTCACCCGGGGCCTGGCCTGTTCTGCTTTCCCATCTACAGAGCTGGAACGTAGCAGATCCTTGCCCGATATATTCTGGTTAGAGTATACTGGACAGTAAGGAGGGTGGACACACAGGGGCCAGTGAAACGAGTTTAACGCTGGGAGATGCCGCTTCCACGGATTCCGGGGAAATGGAATTTTTCAAAACTCCCCGGAGACTCCAGGAGCTGCTGAGCTGAGATTAACTTATGGGAAGCTCGGTAGGGCCTTTGAGGTTATCTCTGGGCCTGTGTGCGGACCCCTAAGGACTCTGAGACACCAAGGACAGGGAAGGGCCGGGGTGGGACCCGGCAGGGCTGGCTCGGCTTGCTCACCCCAGGGAGACCCGGCGGAGGACGTCCGGGTGGGGCCAGCGCTCTCGGGCACCACCTGCCAGGCGTGAATCTTGGCGCCATCTAGTGCCCGCTGGAGGCTCTGCAGCTGTGACGCGCTGAGCAGCCGGCTCTGGGCGGGGGTCACCGCCGCGGCGTTCTGGGGGCCCAAGGCGGCAATCTGCCGGGTGGACAGCTCCTGCGGCAGGGAAAGGGGGCCAGCACTTAGGGGGTCCCTGTCCGGGACCCCAAGCCCTGGTCATCTGCCCGGAATCCTCACAGCTTCGCCATACCAACTGCCATTTGTGCGCTTCTAAAATACTTCAACATCAGATCACTCTTTCCCTGCACAAATATGTATTAAATATGTATTTTAAAAAAGAAAAAGAAAAAAACCTTAACAGAAATTTCCAAAACTGGAAAACTTGTGAGACTTGCCATAAGTAGGCATTAAATAGAAGTCATATTGGATTTCTGCTAGATCTGGTGACCCATAATATTTGGACTTGGCCTCTTAAAAAAAGACAGGGTAGGAGAACCTAAAAGGGTTAAAAGACATTTAAAAACCTTCTAGCTCCAAGTTGAAATTTTCTCCTGGAAATGTGCATGGTAAGGGAGGATGGAAAGGTATGATTTTCTCACTCTTACTCCAACAATGTTGTTTATGATCCATGCGGGATGGCCCGAGGAAATGCGGGTGCAGGCAGGAAGCAGAGGCCCGACGCCCTGGGCCTGAACCTGGCCCAGATCTGCACACACTAGCCGTGTGGCCTTGGACCAGTTACACAGCCTCCCTGAGCACATGGCCCAGGAGATTCATCTCCCATCCCAATTCAGATTGGCCTGCTCGACTTCCTGAACACCAAGCCATGAGTCCAGCTGGGCTCAGAGAGGGCAGTGCAGTGACCTTGTGCTGACACCTCCCACCACACCGACTGGTGGGATGTGCAGGGTGCTGTGAGTTGAGGATTGTGAACAAGAGGTTTTCTGAGGCCAACTAGTCTCAAAGGCCTTGGTGACACTTCCTATGGGAAGTGGGATGACAGGATTCCTCTGACTGGAGGAACTCTTAAGCTCACGCGATTGTTTTGAGGCCCCTGAATCTGAGAAATCTCATGCTCATGGCCCCCTCCATTCCCCAAAGTCAGCCTCTTCTCTTCTGTGCAGCTGGACACCTCCCTAGGGACATGACTCGAGCTTCTTAATAGAGCAATGGTCCCTTTGAGCTCTGCATACCCCCCTCTCCCACCCAGCCTGGAGGCCACAATCCAAGAGAAGGAGCATCTGCCTCTAAGTTCCCAGCAGCCGTCCTGCCAGGCACTTCCTTCTGCCTTGAGTCTGCTCTTGTGTCTGCCTGGCACACCTGTCCTCCAGGACACAGCGTCCCCTTACCATTACCATTAACAGAGTTTCAGAATTAACCATCTTTCCAATGCTGGCGCTAGGACCCACAGCCGGACTGAATCTCTAGGCCTACTGTGTTTTCAAAAATACATTCAAATGGGCCGCCAACATTTAATTATCAAGAGATTTCATATGAAAGGGAAGATTTCCAGCTGCTTCTACTAAAATAATAATAATAATAAGGCCCAGCAAAACTGGATCACACCACACTAATGGGCCCCAGGCCCTGACAGCCCCCCACACTCTAACAAGGCTCTCCCATCCCATCCAGCCACCACCCAGCCCGCTACAGCCCTTCTGTGCCCTTCCTGCCACCCCAAAGTCACTATGTCATAACCCAAGTGCCCCTCACCCAGCGCTAGAAACAGCGAAGTTTGTCGATAGGCATTTGAGGAACAGATAAATACTTTAACAATTAAGCATCCACAGCAGTCCCCCAAACGAGACCAAGAATAAGTGCTTAGCAAAAAGCAAGGACCGAACTGCCTGACTCAGGCAGAAGGCCCTGAAAGGGAAGCAGGAATCTGTCCCGTGATCTTGAGAACTACTGTTTGCCCAAACCGCTGGCTGGCACCCCGACGCTGTGGTGGGAGCTGTCCAGGGTCCTGAAATGGTTCTGGACCAGCTCTCAGTCTTCAATGAGGTGTGGCTGGGAGCGGTGGGAGAGTATGTTCCCACGCCGCTGAAGAAGGAAGAGCACCAGGGTCCCCCACCCTGGAGTGGACTGCCCTAGCCAAACGTTCCCGGGCTGGACCTGGACAGGAAGCTGGGGCCTCTCCCTGGACACCTGCTTCTGTGCTTAACTCATTCTAGTCCTCTCTCCTTTTCTCCACAGCAACTAATCAGCCGCCCTTTCTGTGATTTACCTAATGCTTTTCTTCAAATCCACCACAGTATTTTTATTTAAAATGAAATGTTACAGAGCTGCCCAATCTGTCATCTGCAAACCTGATGTCCAAAGACTTTATTTTCCCACAAAGTTTAAAACAAACTTATTTACTAGCAAACCTTAACCAAACTGATGCAAAGGCTATTTATAGACTGTTCCAATTAGTGTTATTTGTCAAAGATTTCTTCACAGAAATGTTAATGTATTGGCTTCAACCACTTCAAGCACTGCTGGAGGTGTTAGGGTGCACAGGCCACACGTACAGGTGGGTTTTTTTTAATTTGAAAAATTCTGGGTTTATCTGTCTTCAAGGGTTTTACACAAGGATTTATGAACCTATCACAACACCACTGATAGGAAATCAACATCCCTAGCTATGAAGAGAAAGTGACTATAAAAATAAATCTAACTAAAACAAACACTTCTTAAAACTTTTTTAAAACACCTAAAATTGGGCTGGGGATTTAGCTCAGTAGTTCTGGCACCTGCCTTGCAAATACGAGGGCCTGGGTTTGATCCCCAGTGACTACATACAACAGTGCTGGGTGTGGAGATTCACACCCACCAGCAATCAGAATCACATACCACAGTGCCGGGTGTGGTGGCTCACGCCTGTAATTCCAGCACACGGGAGGCAGAAGCAGGAGGATTGCTGTGATGTGAGCTGGAGGCTGAGCTCAGAGTCAGCCTGAACTACAAGGAGAGACCTTGTCTCAAAAAAAATAAAAAGCACCTAAAATTATCTTGTGATTATCCACTGTGGGCATGGAGTTGCCTTCAGGCCCAGCAGGAGGCCAGCTGCAGGCCCCCAGGACCCAAGGCTGGTTTCACGGTTTCCTATGTGATCCAATATGGGGTCAAGCTCCCATTTCTCCTTGAACAACTGGCACCTACTTTGAATATCTCATCAGGAAGGCACTTTATTGCTGATGGTTGGAAATATGGCATCAATTCCTCATTGACCATCCGCAGCTCTTCCTTAGTTAATCCAGCTAGGGAGAAAAAGGAATCATGAGGGTTAGTTCAAGCCGTTGGAACACCACTTGTTTTATTAATGGTGCTGCATAATGTACAGATCTGTGTATCCTAGACAATCATCATTCCTTGCAAAAGGCCTGGAAAATCACGCTGGGGAATCAAGTTTCTTAATCAACTTAGAAAAATATGTGGGTCACATTAGCCTTGATTGGCTTCCTACAGTGAAATGTATGCCCGGAAGGAGCTTCAATTTGCACACTTTAAGATTGTGTATAAATCTATTTAGAGGCCAATTAAATCACATGCTAGACCAATGTTTTTTAAACTGTAGTATGCACAAGAGTCCAAGACAGCCTATTTGAAAGCACATTTGTGGACCCTACTCCTGCAACCTGAGATCTAGTCTCTTCAGCAGAGATGTTGACATATAGCCAAGGATCATTAACTCATTTTATTTTATTTTAGTCCTGGATGTAAGTTCAAAAAAAGAGTAATGGTTCTGCTCCACAGGCCTCTTACCTGCAATTGTCCCAAGCTCCTGCAAGATAGCACTGGTCCATTCAGCAGGCTCCCCAAACACAGCCTCTGCCTTCCTCTTAAATTCAGCCAAGACATGAGTGCTGCAGAGTAGTGTCCCAACTCTGGCCACCACCGTCCTTGTTAGAGAGAGAGGGATATAGTATGAGATCGGATAGATCTCCAACCAGAAAAACGATGCATAGAAGATCAGTAGGCTAATCACTAGTCCTGCTCTCTGTTCTAGCCCCCAAATAGCCAAAGCATCAAAATGGTGAACACTGAGATGGATGGATGGACAGACAGATGGACGGATGGGTGGGTGGATGGGTGAGTGGATGGATGGATGGATGGATGGATGGACAGATGGACAGATGGATGGACAGCTGGGTGGACAGATGGACAGACCATCTATCATTCTGCATACTAGTGTTTTGGTTACCTGAATTCTGAGGTCTTTATAAGCGGGATTTTGGTGACATTCATTGCACACAGGATAGTGCCAAGTCCTACTAAATGATAGCTCTTCAGATCTTGAACACTGTAGCCTGAATCCTGGAGGAATCCTTGAAGGATGGATTTAGCCTATAAAAAGTGAGAAATGGCTTCTAGTTTATGTCCTTTGGAAACTTTTATTGCTGTCAGATACTTTGGATGTTCACGCTCTTCTGCATCAGGACCCAAATACTTCCTGTCTGTTTCCACAACTTTCCAGCAAACTCCCATATCTCCCTGTGTCTCCCTTTGCTCTGCCAGTCCCTCCCTCTGAAGTGCCCTTCTGTGCCCCCCTCCAGCCACTCTTCTACGTTTTTGTTTAATTCAAATATCACCTTCTTTGTGACATTTTCCTGAACAGCTCAGCAAAGAGCAGATTTTTCTTCCTTTAGTCTCCACAGAAATGTAATTTCTCTCCCTCTTAAATTCCAGGGGGCACCACACAAGATGCCCTGATGTTAAAAATCACACAGGCCCATCTCCATGAGCTTTGGTTGAGGGGGACTGATATGCAGGACCCCTGTTCATCACTTACAACTTTCCCTGAAGAACAACTTACTCCAGGCCCTTCACTCTGAATTAACTGCAGAGGGAGCAGGACTTGGCTGAGTCCTGTCTAATGCAGTCATCTTTTAACAGGATACAGTAACTGATTCTGGACTGGGCATGAGATCCAGCCAGAACCAGTCGAGACTTTGAGTGGAGCAATTCAGGGAGAGCTGGGATTTGAACTTAGAAGGTATACACGAAGCCCTGTGCTGCTACACGTGCAGATCTCCTGGGTGGGAAGATCTCTCACGACACCGAGAATCTGCCTCTGAACATGAAGACGGCTTCCAACAAAAACAGTGAACCTCCTACATCCGACTACACATGGACTCTCGGGCTGAACTTCTCTATTATAAGAATCAATAAGTCACTTCTCTTGCTCAAACTGGCTTGCTGCTACTTCTAAGTCAGTGAACTTGATTCACTTGATCCACCTTTGGATCTTTATTTCTTTACTAAGTCTCCTTCAATGATCCAAACCAATCCTTTGGAAATGAGCTTTGTAATGGAATCTGGATCAGCTGTTGTTCACAGGAGCAGGGCAAAAAACTACAAAATATCGGAAGGCAAAGAAGCGAAGGAGACTGCCAAGAACTAGCAACCCCTTAATGGAGTAAAGGCCACAAAAATATATAGTCAAGTTTCCCCTCACCTTTAAATATTAGTCACCCCTGTCACACAGTATGAATCATGATGGTGCTGAGAAATACTGTGAAAAGTTGTTGCAATGGAGACTCTACAGTTCATGTGGCGGTAGCCTTCCTGTCCCTGGGGTCTGTGGAAGCATGACCTTTTCTGAGAAGACTACGCTCAGACTCCTTCAGCCCGAACAATCTACCTCCCACTCTTCTTATGAATATCTGGTCCATTTCCTTTGTCACTTATCACAATTTCTTAACTTATGCATCTCATCCCTGACTCCCCAAAACAAGGACCGTATCTACGGTTTGGCATTTGTCCCAAGCATCTGCCACAATGCCCACCACGTTGTGGGAGCCTAAAAAGGATTTTTTAAGTGAGTGGGTGAGTGAATGAATGAATGAACGAACGAATGAATGAATGAATGAACAAAGATCAGAGCGAGTGACATATAAAAGTCATAAGCAATATGTGTTCCTTTTGAAATAGCATCATTCTGTCTACAGGCAGACGACCCTCAACATACCTGATCTCATCTGAAATAGCATCATTTTGCTGCCTTCAGATGATGGGCTGGCTTCACGAAGATTTTCCACATTTCTGTATATTGGACTGATTCATCTTTATTTCTTTACCAAATCTCCTTCAATGATAACTAAACTCATAGCTACTATAGTTTCAGTGATGCCCGTTGGAGATGTCAATGTCTTTATCTAAAGGGGACTGTGAGTACAACTCAGTAGTAACTAACACTTATTGAATGCTTTCTCTATGCTGGCACTATTTGGATAACTTTATATGATCCCATTTAACGCTACAATCCTAAGTGTTCATATTAAGTATTAATATTGATATCATAGTAATTCTCTTTCACAGGGGAGCAACTGAGGCCTGGAGAGGGTGAGTAGGCCACATCACACTGCCAGAAAACACTGGTCCAAGATCGAAGGTCCTGGGAGAGACAGACTCCAGAGCCTGTGCTCTCACTGTGAAGGTGTTTGGCTGGAAATGGGGGAAAAAAATGAAGATTCAAGATAGATTTTGAATTTTTCTTATTAAGTCTTCACAATCAGGTTTCCCTGGATGACTCATAGCAATTTGTGCCCCCCAAGTATGAGGCATCCCCATTTTAAAATGAAAGTGCAAAAGTACAATTCAAACAAAATGACTTTGAAGATGTGGTACTAAATTGTCCTTGCCACTGGAACCCGGAAAATGCAAGCTCAGCCTGCAGGGTGATAAGTCAAAATATATTTCCTTGAATGACTGGACCAGTGTATATGTAATGATTCCAAGACAATTAATACCAACACTTCTAGGTAATATTAACCACTGAAAAATGAGAAGCTGTAAGATTTCAATCTCTCTCTTCATCCTCTGGCTTTTATAATAGTTTTTTTCCTCTTATATTGGTTTTTAAGCTGAACTATCTGTTAATACAGTCCCTCCAGGTCTGACTATTAATCTAGAAACATGCATTTAAGGTTTTGATTGGGAGCTAAAGTTGAGGAACTGACTGTAAATGATATATGCAAATGTTAGGTTTTCATCTCCTCTTCAAACATATTGATAAATCTCACTGCCATCCATGGGAATTAAAATCGGTGCAGAAGGAAAGAGATACTCTCGTTTCTAAGTTGGATGTATTTTTCTGTTTCCCCCAGACCGCATATAGAATGATTTTAATGTCAGATGTATGATGCGGCGCTTCTCAAACTAGTCAGAGCCAGTTTTAGAATCACAGAACCACAAGATTACAAGATGCTCGAATGGAAGGAACTTGAGAGCGCTGGGTTTAACCCTTTCTTCTTGCAAATGAAGAAACTAATCCAGAAGAGGGAGGATGAAGGGTGGTGATAATGGTGATGATGATGATGATGATGATGGTGATGGTGATGATGGTGATGATGATGAAGAGCAACCTTTATTGACCTTTCGGTAGCACACATTATCCAAATCACTTAGTTTCATTAAGTCATCCAATCCTCATGACCAGCACCTCCATGTGGCCCAGCTCCAAGAGACACCCTTCAAACCGAGTTCTACCTGAATGGTGACACTCGAGAGTTGTGGAATATGATGCCCTTAATTACAAAAAGCCCAAGAGAGAAGGTGACAGGGCCAGGGAGTTAGCTCAGTGGTTCCGGCGCCTGTCTTGCAAGCGCAAAGACCCGGGTTCGATTCCCCGGAAACCACATACCATACTGGGCGTGGAGACTCATGCCCAGCAGCAACCAGTACCACATACCACAGTGCCGGGCGTGGTGGCTCACGCCTGTCATCCCAGCACTCGGGAGGCAGAGGCAGGAGGATTGCTGTGATGTGAGTTGGAGGCTAAGCTCAGGGCCAGCCTGAACCACAAAAGAGAGACCCTGTTTCAAAAAAACCTGCAAAAAAAAAAAAAAAAGAGAGAGAGAGAAGGTGACATGTATTGGTCATGCCTTCATCTACTGCTGCTATAGCAAATTGCCACAAACTTAGTAGCATAAAACGCAGACAGTTGTGGAGACCTTAAATTATAAAATGAATCAGCAAGGCACATTTTTCCTGGAATTCCAATGGGCTGTAACTTTCTAACTCCTAGAAGACCCTCCTCCTTCTCAAAAACCAACAGCATGGCACCTCCCTATCTCTCTTTTTCTCTCTGCTTCCACTCTTACATCATCTTGTACACTACGGCCCCCTTATCTCTCCGGGGTCCCTGGACTCACACTGGAAACACCAGAATTTTCGGGATATCTCTCCATCTCAAGATCTTTAAAGAAATCTCATCTGTAGAGTCCCATGAGATGACATACTATATTTACAGGTGCGAGGAATTTAAATGTAAGTATCTTGGGGTGCGTTAATCAGCTTCTCACACCTCCTCCCCGATTCTTGGTTCATGTCGTCCTGGGAAGAGGGTGACACACAGCTGACCAAACAGTACCTTCTCCCCGAGGACTGTTAAAGGAACTACACCGTTGGAGCCAATGACAGAACTTCCTAAAACACAAATGAAGATGGGGCCATCTCTGTAGGGTTGCTAGTTAAGAAATATATAAGCTAATTGCTGAAGACAAACACTGAGGGGCAAATGAAGGTAACCTGGGGGGCTAGGATTCTCCCTTCCAGCAGTCCAGGGACAAGACATCCTAAACATCTCCCAATCAGAATTCTGGGGAGAACTGAGTTTTACCCATTTAGGATTGGCCATCAGAGGAATTATTTCTCCCACCACAAACTATTAGAAAACCTAGAGGAAGAAAAGAGAAAAAAGCATACCAAAAAACAGCTTTAAATCCTAAACAAAATAGAAATCCACTATGTTCAGATATGGGACAACAAGGAGCAGAGGATGGTGATCTTGAAAGGAAGAAAACAAGGCCAAATGTAAGCCCAAAAAGTATCCTTGCTCACTTCCCGGAGACACTTTCCATGGGGACCCCAACAAGCCCGGTGGCCCAGCTGACCTGAGGACATGGCTCCGAGGTCAAAATTTCATAAAAAACAAACCTAGCAACGTGTTCTTCGTTATGGTTCCACCTCGACACTCAAAAGGTAGCAATCACTCCCAATGACTACTCCAGACAAGAAGGCTTCCGCCTTCATTTATTCAATAAATATTTCCTGTGTGATAAAACGTGCATGTCCAACTCTATTTTTAAAGAAAAAATATATGCTAGTGGTCTTTTATAGATAGGATTTCTGTGCCCAAGCTCTATTCTAAGCCAGTATAAATAGCACAAGTGGCCCCAAAGGAAATGAAATCAAACTCAGAGAATGTTTTCTTTCCATATAAGCAACCTTACAGAACTAAAAAATCTACATTTTTCTATAAATAATGAGAGAGAAAGACAGTGAGAGAGAGAGAGATTAGAAAGGCCAGGGCCCCTACTGTCTTTGGGGCTTGAGAGGAGAAAGCTATTCAGTGTGAGTTCCAGAATCTGAGCCCTCTGCCCTGAGTCCTGGTTTGGACAAAGAAGGCCTGAAACTCTGCAAAAGCAGGAAGAGTCTTTACAAGGCAACAGGTTAAGCAACTCCCGTAGCTCACACAGAGGTGGAGAAGAGCTCGCAGTCCCACCAGCCTGAGCAGGGAGACCTTGAGACACGGAGTGTCCAAAGCAAGGTCTTCAGATGAATCGCGCGCCAGGAATGGGGGTACATTAACCACAGAACAAAACTCACTCTGGACTTGCCCTTAGAAAGCACACACACAAAAAACAAAAACATAATTTAAACACAGATCAACACAAAGCCCAGCATTCTTTAAAGGAATACAACTAACTCAAAAGTTCACCTGGGTAAAATTCACAATGCCCATCAACTACTCAAGGGCTCACAAATAAGCCAAAGAGATGTGACTCAGAGCTAGGAGGAAAAAAAAGGTTTGTAGAAAGAGACTCAGAAATAAGAATGACGATGGAATTAGGACAAGGATGTGAACGCAGCTATTCTAAATACTGTCAATACAAACAACGAGAATATCAGCCCCATTCAGAGAGAAGTAGAATATTTAGCAACACCTACCTGTCCCGGGCTCCAGCCTGTCTGCAGGCTCAGAGAGGCCACAGCGTCGATGGAGCTGAGGTCCAGCTGCCCCAGCTCATCCTCACTGAGCGCCAGAGCGATTCGCCCCAGGGAGATGATGTGGTGCTCTCTCCAGCGGAAAGGCAGTCCCCAGGCCTTCAGGTGGGGAGAAAACCGAATGTTCGTGATGCCACCAGCAAACATTTGTTAAAAGAAGTGAACATAAGCAAAACGTTCATTCTCAATTTTAATTAATAAATTATTCATTTAAAATCATAATTAAGACCAGGTTGGCCCTTCATATTGGCAAGGGGTAACAAGAATGATCACTTAAGAAGTTGTAAAGACACAAGGTAAAAGACACCCGCATTTGTTGTTGCTGAGAATTTAAATGGGCATATGGTTTTCAGAGGGAGATTTGTCTCTAAGGACCAAAAAGGTTTTCAATGTTTATACTCTTTTACCCAGAAATTCCACTGCTGGGAATTTAGCCTAAAATTTATGGGGCAAGTACCTAAAGATAAATGTACCACAATCCAGGAGTCTAACAATAGGTTAAAGACCAGGCAGAAATGAAAGATGATAAAGCTATATAAAATACTGAAATAGATTTTTATTTCTGACACAAAACTTGTACTCTATACCATTGAATGTGGTCAGCACATCATTGAATAGGGAGTACAATTATCGGTTTTTGTAGCACATATATGTGAATACTGCCATTCTCCAGATCTGCATATTCTGCCACTTCAGATTCAACCAATCATGAATCAAACACATTCCCAAGAAATCTGTATCCAGGGCCAGAATTATAGCTCAGGGTTAGAATGCTTGTGCATCATCCACCAAGCCCTGGGTTTGATCCCCAGTACCACCCCAAAAATATTGCATCTGTAGTGGACCAAAGAATATGCTTCTTGTCATTATTCCCTAAGTATGTATAAGTATTTACATGGTACTGGGTCTTGTACTTTATATGCAAGTACTGCACCATTTTATATAAGGGAATCCGGCATTCATGAATTTGGTATATGTGGGGTCCACAGTCCATTCTCCTTAGATACTAAGAAATAACCACCAACATAAAATGCATGTATGGAATCTCTATTTTATACACATACACAGAAATCTGCGAAGCTTCAGAAGAACACACCAAAATATCAAAAATGCTTAGTTCTGGGTAAAAGATTGGCTTTCTTATTATTTTTTGACTTTGCTACAGTAAATTTGGATTACTTGTAAAACCATAGAGCTCGGGGCCGGGGAGTTAGCTCAGTGGTTCCGGCGCCTGTCTTGCAAGCGCAAGGGCCCGGGTTCGATTCCC
>PVIR01033106.1:0-18140 GCA_004026965.1 Petromus typicus | reverse complement strand
GAGGCTGAGCTCAAGGCCAGCCTGAACTACAAAGTGAGACTCTGTCTCCAAAAAAAAAAAAAAAAGAAAAGAAAAAAAATAGACAAGGATTGAAAATTGATGTTTACACTAAAGCCTCTGCCTGGCTGTTTCACTAGCTTTACTCATAATTGCTAAAACTTGAAAGCAACCAAGGAGCCTTCCGGTAGGTCAATGGATAGGGGGAAACACTCACACAATGGAGTATTATGCAGCACCAAAGAGAAAGGAGCTATCAAGCTATGAAAAGACATGCAGGAAGCTTGAATGCATATTACTGAATGAAGAAATTCAATCTGAAAAGAGTCCATGCTAGAGGCTTTCAACTGTATAACATTCTAGTAAATGGACACAGTAACAAATGCAGAGGTGGCTGGGGGTTAATGGAGAGAAAGGGATGAATAGGTGGAACCAGACAGTTTTCAGGGCGGTGGAAATAGCTGTGTAACACTGTCGTGGGGGACACACACATCATACCATCGTACTTTTGTTCAGACTGCGGACTTTGGTGATAACGATGTACCCATATGTGTACCAACTCTGAAAAGTACCACTCAGGTAGAAGATGCTGATAGCAGAGGAACCTATACACATGTGGGGGCAGGGGACACAGGAAATATCTCTATTACTTTGGGTAAATTTTGCTGTGAACTTTAAACTGCTCTAAAAATAAAACTTTTTTTTTTTACTATATAGAAGTAGGTTGGATGATTATAAGTGATATAATCCTAACTGGTTTAAAGTAAAATTTTCTTCTCCTATATGGACAAGAACTGAGATGTTCCAGGTATTCCAGGGCTTTGTCTGGGTATTACATTTTCAGAGAATGAGAACACAGTGAAATAGTCTGAGCACTAAAAACAAACATGCTGTAATTTATATGGTTAGTTACTTCACTGTTGTTCTCCAAGACTTTCTGGTAGATTTAAAAGGAATGTTTCTCCTAGGATAACTTCAACTACAGTGTCAACTGAATAAGGGGCTTATTTTAAAAATGCATTTTCCCTGTCTACCCTGAACCTATTGAACATCACCAGGTGATTTTTTTTTTTTTAATGAACATCAAGGCTTTGGAACTAGTTTTAGGATAAGAAAGTCAAATTAGAAATATCAATCATTGCACTCCAGAAATGCAGACATTCTGTGTGGATGAGTATTCTGGATAATGAAGCAGATTCACGTACCTCCTCCCCTTTGACTCACTCTGTGGACTTAAAATTGGATATCACTCATTCAAAAGGAAGTTTTGTGTTACTGTTTTGACAGTGTATTAACTACTCTTGTTCTTTTATGGATTTTTGTTTTGTTTTATTTTCACATAAAATAAAAAGATTGGATCTCTCTCTCTTCCCTTTCTTTTGCACTCCCTATCTTTCTACAATGAACTGAACTGAACTACTATCCATTTATTTATCTGGCTCGTCTCTAGAAACTAAGCATCACAAGGGTAGGAGTGGAGAATACAGCACCCATGACAGTGTTGAAGCGTACAACACGCTCCTTCCATGAGTATTTGTGCCAAGCTGCCAGTCTTAGTGCTTGGGCATAGTATCATTTGTCCAATGAAGACAAGTGGATTTCTAAATTATAAAGCATTTCATTATTCTTTCATTCTCTGAGTGACAGTCTCTGTGTCATCCTAGATAGGAAGAACTGAAACTATATCCTCTAATCTCCTAATTCTGGAGTCTAGGTTGGTTACTCCATGGATCATTTTCCCTTAATACTGCTGAGAGCTTCGATTTACTCTGAGGACCGAGCCTCTCCAGCTACACTGTCCTGCTTGGGCCGCTGCTAGAAGGACTTGTGGCCCCCCTACTGCGAACAAAGTGAGCGGAAGCCGCCAGGTGGAGACGAGCCTGCAGAGGTGAGGGCTCCGCCTCGGCCACCTCTCCCTGTGCCAACGGAAGTAGTTGCTTCCTCCTCCAAGGTCCTAAGTGAAGATGCTAATTAAGTAGGTTCTATCTGGAGTTACTGCTGGCCCTCAACAAATGACCCTCACCCATTTTCTATCCTCCGAGTCACCTGCCAAGAGTACCAACACGCAAATCAAAGCTTGTGGACACTTTGAACTCTGGTCTCCCAAGCGCCTCCCCCATTTCGTACACAACCTATCTGAACTTCAGATCTAGGAAGAGTCGATTCCCTAACACTGAGGGTGCTTCCTGCCTGTTCCCACTTGTGTCTTTCCCAGGACACGCCCAACGTCCCAGCTTATGCTGAGATGACAGGGAATACCCCGTGTGGGATGCCCGCCCCCTTCTCCAGTCTGGCGGGGGCTGAGAAACTGAGGCACAGGTAGGATACAAACAGGAAAAAGCAAGTTTGTTTGTGGCATAAGGCGCATACGGTGGCAGGATATACCTGCTGAGGCTTCCCAGAAGGTCCCCAAGGAAACCATTAGAGTGAGTCTCTCACTTTCTTAAATGTGTGGTGGTAGGGTGGGGTGGGGGTGGGGAAAGTGTCCCAAAAGGAGGGGGATGGATACCTTTCTGAGGGCAGGGTTAGGATGTCCAGAACTGGGGGACACATTCATAAAAGGTGGGTGAATACCAGATGGATGCGAAGGTGGGCAGCAAAGGCTTGTCACCAAGGGTTGGCACTGGGTCACACTGGGTGAATTTAAGGAAGGGAGGGGGAGGGGAAGGTGAGGTGGGAGGGAGGGGCTTGTGCGGCACCGAGAACCTCCCGCAGGGATAGGGACGGGCGGGCGGCCGCTGCTTTAATCCTTTCTTGGCTGGCTCAGTCAGGGGAACAGGGGTCCTTAGGTGTGGACGTGGAGGAAGTCGTAAGGAGAGAGACCTCCCCTCGGACGTCGAGCCAGAAGGGACTTCCTCGAGTTGCTCCCAGGTTGGGGAGGGAGTTTGGGGGGACGGGGAAAAATACTCGGCGACCCCAGAGACTGAGGATGGGCGTGGGAGGAAGGGGATCGCCTTCACAGGGAGCAGGCTCAAAAGGAGACAGACAGACGGACGGACGGACGGACCGACGGACGGAGGGAGGTGACTCCAAAGGCAGTGAGTAGGCAGGTAGCTCAGGTTCTTCAATCGTATTGGGTGGAGCCAGAATTCTGCAAAAGACGAGGGGTCATCCGAAGGGCTAGGGGCACAGCTGAGACCTCAGGGTCCTACACTGGACCCGCGAGGCTCTAAGGGCATTGACTTCTCCCTCGGAGCCAGCGGCGAGCGACGGGAATCCGGTTCTGCGGATCCAGACAAGAGTCTAAATGGGGCTGAGCAAGCAGAGACTCTTCACACTGGGCGTGGGGGGACTGGGAACCCAGAATTAGGGCGCAGGGGGGTTCCCAGCCGACCACAGGGGATAAAAGTGGGGAGAGAAGGAATCGTGGGGTGATTCTCACTCGATAGTAAGGGCCGAAGGAAGGAAACTGATTTGGGTCCTAGTGGGGTCTATGGAAGCTCCCCACTCGGGACGCGCTGAGACGGTTCCCCGATTTGGATATGGGATCTTGGGAGTGGACAGAGGGCCGCTGAGCAGGGACGCTAAATTAGGTTCCGAAGAAATTGGGGGCGCCAAGGGCGGCTTCTATTGGGGAATAGGGGAATAAGGGGCTCTCAGCAGTTGGCATGGGACTCGGGGGAGTAGGATATCGCCTCCTCGACCCCGGGATAGTGGGGGGCGTCTTGTAAATTCTGGATAGCGAGGACCAGAGAGGGAGAACTAGGGGGTTCCCGATCGGACCCGAGCTACCTTGAAAGCAAGGGAAGCGCTTCGTTCCGGGAGGGCGTTCCCGCGGCCCGGCCCCCGCGCCGGGGTGGGTGAGGGTGCGGCCGCGCCCCGGCCCCGGCCCGCTCCGGGTTCGGGGTCTCTCTCGCCCCCGGGGCCCGGGAGCCCGGCGGGAGGGGGGTCCGGCGCCGCCGCCTCCGCGGGCGCGCGGGCGAGCGCGGGGCTTTATGCGCGCAGGGCGGCGGGGGGAGGAGCCGGCAGGTCGGCCCCCGGCGGGCCCTCCCCTCGGCCGTCCCCGCCCGCCCGCCCGAGCGGGGTCGGGGGAGGGGGCAGCATGGCCTGTCCGTCCGGCCCCCTTCGCCGCGCTCCTCATCTGCCCCGCGCCGAGCGCCGCCGCCGCCGCCGCCGCCGCTCCGCTCCCCGCGCCGCCCGCGGCTCCCGATGGAGACTGACGCGCCCCAGCCCGGCCTCGCCTCCCCGGACTCGCCGCACGACCCCTGGTACGACCCGGCCCGGCCCAGCCCGGCCTGCCCGGCCCGCGCCCGCCCCGGCCCCGCCAACATGGCCGATCCGGGTCGGGCCGGGCCTCCCCGGGGCCCGGGCCCGCGCCCCCTGCGCCCTGGCGCCCGGCGCTCACGCGGGCCCTTTGTGTCTCTCCTCCTCCCACAGCAAGATGTTCATCGGGGGACTCAGTTGGCAGACTACGCAGGGTGAGCCAGCCCGCGAGCGCCCGGCGGCCCCGCTCAGCGCCCGGACCCCCCAGCGGTCCCCCGGCCGCGGACACCCCAGCCCGGCCCTGCGCCCTGCTGACCCCGGGCGCCCTCGTGCCCTCTTTCGCGCCCCGCCCGGGGACCCCGAGAGCGCAGGGCGATCCGAGAGCGCGTACGGCCCAGCGGGTGAAGGGGAGCAGTGGAGGGGTTCAGGGGGCACCGAGGGGGGGGGCTGGGCCCCCGAGACCCGCCAGCGGCTGCGCCAACTCCGCTCGCACCTGCGGCTCAAACTTTTGTGAGGCGGCTCTCGGAGCGGCGGGAATCCGGCCGAAGCCGTACCCCCTCCAGCCCAGCTCGGCCCTCGGCTTCCCGGGGCCGGGTGGTCGCCAGGAGGCTCCGCGGCAGCCGGGCGAGCGCGGGGGGCAGGGTGGGCCGGCTGCGGGGAGCGCGCGGGCAGCTCAGCGCGGGGGTGGCCGGGCTGCGCCGAGGTCACCCGGGGCAAAGGACCGGGGAGGGGGGAAGGGCGCGGGGCCCGGACTGGTCCGAAGGCGGGTGTGTGGTTACAGAAGGGCTGCGCGAATACTTCGGCCAGTTCGGGGAGGTGAAGGAGTGTCTGGTGATGCGGGACCCCTTGACGAAGAGATCCAGGTGAGCCCCTCACCCGCTCCTCCTGCTCCCGGCTCGCCCCCCTCCACCACTGCCACTCACACTGCCTTGTAACCATCTGCCTCTCTCTCCCTCACTACGCCGCGCAGGGGTTTCGGCTTCGTCACTTTCATGGACCAGGCGGGGGTGGATAAAGTGCTGGCGCAATCGCGGCACGAGCTCGACTCCAAAACAGTGAGTGGCCCTCGGGGTCGCAGGGGTCCTCGGGGAGAGGGAGGCTGTCGGAGGACAGGGTCAGGACTCTCCTCGGGGGACAGCTGGCCATGAATTCTTGAGGAAAGAGGGTGTTCTCTGAGTAAGACGGCTGCCATGTACTAAACTTTGTCACTAGAGTTGAGGACAGAGGGAGGGGAATCCCAGCTCTGGGATGAGATGCAACATCCTCTTCCCCCCCGGTATTGGTGAGGGGAGATGCAGTGACCACCCCCTCCCCACAAGTGCTGATCTTGGTGCTTCGCAGCGTGGGGTGGGGCTGGCTCGCTCCCCTTGCCCAAACTGGGTGAATCAGGGCTAGTGACCCACCCGGTGGCTTCTCCGAACTGTAACTAGTATTTGACTCCGTGACACCCCTTCTATTCCAGACCAATGGCAAAGCATCACTGACCGAGCCTCCCTCCCTCCCTCCGCCTCCTCCCTGGCTTGGTCAGTGAGCTCCTTGCTTTGTGTAGGAGACACCGACCTGCTTTGCCCATGCAGGAGATTTATGAGAAAGGAACCAGCTTGCTTGGGGTGGGGGAACCTTCTGAAGACTAGCTCTGAGGAAGAGACTGCTTGCTTGGCATTCAAACTCCTGGAACATTTTGCTGCTGTCCTACTGTTCCCCAGTGTCTTGGCCCCTGCAGGGGGCGCTGGCAGAGGCCAGCTCAAGGGGAGAGGGAAAAGGAGAAATTCAGAGGAGGGCTTCCTTGGTGGTGGGGTGTCTGTGTGCCTGGGGGCCGTCCGGGGACAGCGTGATCTCCCCTCTCCACACTCCCCCACTCTCTCCTAGCCTTGGGCCTCTCCGATCGGGTCAGGCGCTGGCTCCTGTTTACCTGCAACAATGGCTGGTTGTGCCCAAGAATTTGTTAAATTACCGCCTGTCCCCCGCTCCTGTTATCTCTGCCCAGTGGCTCCTGCTCTGGCTCTCCCAGTAATGAGCAAACGAGGCCAGGCCTCGACTGTGCTGGGTCTGAAAAGATCTTCTTGGCGCAGCCTGAGTGACCCAGGCTGGGAAAGGAGAGACAGTGGCCTATTGTTTTTGGTGATTATCTGCCATCAAACTGCCTGTTCTCCTACCGTTCCCTGTCCTCAGAATGCACTGATGGCTTCTGCGCCACTCAGGAAGCCGAGATTTAGGAGCTAGGGTTGGGGGCTTGAGGAGTGGAAGATTGATAGGGTGAAGAGAGAAGGAGGAAGGACAGTGAGATGGGTATCCTCAGAGACCAGGACTACCAAGTTGTCTTTGTGTTTGGCATCTCTGGGCTAGGGAAGGTGGGAGAGGGAGGTTTACTGTGAGGAGTCTATTTTGGGTTCCGACTTTCACCTTTTATTTACTTGTGGGGTTTTATTTATGTTGCCAGCTGTGAGTCAGAGAGGAGGTGGGGTATGGCAGCGATGCTGTGAGTGGGTCTGGGGGGTGGCTGACTCAAGTACCATCTCTCCATCGGGATCTGTGCAAGGGGACCATCTGAGGTGTGTTGGTAGCTGTGGAGGCTAGTTCTGGGAGAAAGCGGATGGACATATCTGCAGAGGTGTGAGCTCAGATAGGGGCAGTGGCCAGCTTCGCCTTTCCTTAGAATCCAGTGGGCCTTTGCAAGGACTGGAGTGTTGGTCTGTGTACATTCTGGAGGTCATCTCTGTGGGCAGATTCTAGGGGCCCTGCAGGAGGCTGAGTCCTGCACCATTCAGCTAGAGGGAAGCCAGAGCCACTTGCCTAGAACGAGGCTGGATTTTGAACAGGAGGAACTTTCGGAAAAGATAGACCTTCTCTGTGATTGGCTGGTGAACTTCTGAATGATGCCACCCATGTGGATGGCAAGAAACTCTGGCATGAACCGGCCTCATGTGCCCTGTGTTGGTCGTGCTGTAACTCTCATGGTTCGTCAGCATGGCTCGAGCCCTCAGGTGCATCTTGATTTTCCCCTCTGGTTGTTCATAGCAGGGGCAAAGGTAGCCTCCCGGTAATAGCACCTTTGTTTGTGCAATGAAGGGCAGTTCACAAAGGACCGCTTTCACCCGTGTTATCTCATTTGATTCCCCACAGCTGCCCTTGGGAGGAGGGAGTGTGATTGTCCCCACTTTGTGGATGAGGGAACTGAGGCTCAGAGGGGCAGGCAAGTTACCAAGATCACAGGCTTGGCAAACAGCCCAAAGTCTCTAAGTCCAAGTCCCTTGCCCTTTCACATCATCAAAGACTGCACCCTGCCTCATCCTGAACCGAGCTGCATTATCAAGAGCTGTTTGCTTGCAGCCCTGGGAAGGGAAGGCTGTTAGAGGTTGGAGGGATTGGGAAATAGAACTCAGCCTATTTCTCGTGGTTATGAACTCTCGTCTTGTAGCCTTTTTAGGCAAAGAGCACTTCCATTTGGAAGGCTCCCAGAGTCAGAACTGCAGGTACCTGTGTGAAGTCAGTTAAGTGAAGACGGTCCTCAGTATACTTAAAGGAATAAACTTGTCTTGCATTATTTTTGGTTTCTGCTGTTAGCCAGATGCCAGACCAAATGCTCTGTATGCATCATCTCAAATAATTTGCAGGTGACTTGTTAGAGGTGGGTATTATTATTATTTGTCATTTTGTAGGTGAGCTTACCTGGACTCCGAGAGAGGCCAACTAACTTGCCCCAGATCTTACATCTGAGAAGCAGCATAAGTAGGATTTGAACCCAGCAACTTGCATAACCACTATGCTTTCCCACCTAAGGCTGTGGTGGTTTTTGTCACTTCTGTGTCTGGGATGAGAGAGAGGTCCTGAGGACAAAGGCCGTGGGGTCCCATTTTGAAGGGTCATAACCCCAACTCCATCTGCCTTCCACTTCTTTTTCAGATTGACCCCAAGGTGGCCTTTCCTCGGAGAGCACAGCCTAAGGTAAGTGTGTTGGTGGCTGGGAGGAGCTCTTTTCTTGCAGACAACTCTGAGCTGTGATTTTTCCCAGCATTCTCTTCTCAGACTTCTGTTTGGAGTTGTTCTGGAAGGGAGCGGAGTGGGAGGGATGGATCTCCTTGCCCTGTGGAATGAAGACAATGAGCATCTTTCCATCTGTGCTTTGGGATATCCTGGAGAGGGGGCTGCATGTGTAGGGAGGAAGGGGAATCTCTTGGGGGATTCATTGTCCTATATTTGAAACCAAGAGTTCGGATCCCAAGTCTAATTCTGATCGCATAGACCATGGCTTCTGTGTATGGAGCTTTGAGGGGTCAAAGGGCAGGAGCTTGCTCTCTGAAGCTGGGCTTTCCTCTGAGCCCTGCTCACCCTCCTGTGAGGTGCAGAGAGGGAAGGATCATGGAGTCTGTCATCGATTGCTTTCCATTTAGCTATCTTATGGCTGCTCTTTCAAGGGTTCCCTTTTCCTGGTGCTCCAGAGAGGGGGACAGTGTGTGTAGAAAATGGGTTTCTGAGCAGTTGAACGATGTAGCATTCAGAATTTGTTGCCAGGCATGGTGATACACACCTGTGATCCCAGCCCTCAGGAGGCTGAGGCAGGAGGATTGAGAGTTCAAGGACAGCCTGTATGTAGTGAGACCCTGTCTCCAGAAAGAAAGAAACTAACAAACAAAAACCCCCACAACTTGTCGAGCAGGACAGATTCAATTCCAGGCCTCATGGCAACTAGTCCTATCTTAATTTTCAAGCTATAGATGATAGGTAAGAGGAAGAAAGGCTAATTACAGTCAGGGAGTCAGGACTCCTGAGTTTGCTAACTTGTCCCATGTTCTGGAACTAGATCCGTTTCCGGGAGAGCTGTTTCCCCTTTATAAGGGGTTGGTGGGAACTGGGGTGCTTTAAGAGTCTGAGCCAGTGAATTCCATCAAGGCCCTCAGCGCTTGCTACGGCAAAGGGAGAGGAACAGTTTGAGGAGACAGAAAAGGGGCATCTCTGGAAGGGGTCCAGCAGAGGGCCTGAAAGCAATTATGGAGCAGGTATTCGAAGGAAGCCGCACCAGGGAGCACATGGTCGGAATTGGGTTAATTCCATTAAGCAGTTTGGTGACAGAAGGTGCTTTAGTGTTAGGATGGGGCTGGGAATTGCCGAGGATTAGCCATGCGCTCCTGGGGTAATTAGGACCATGTGTTCCTCCTAAAACAGGGCCGGGGCCACGAGGCTGCCAGAGGTTGGATTGGGAAGAGGTGGATAAGGAAAATGTCGTCAAGTTCAGGGGACCCTGGGATGGCTTTGGTGTCTCCCAGGAGGGCAGATGGGGTCCTTGAGCTAGGCTGAAGGCCTTGATCACTGACCTGCCCCCTGCCCCACAGGAGTCCTTTGGGAAGGCATCTTCCAGACCCAGAACCCTGGGGAGGGAGCCATAGCCAAGCCAGCCAGGTTGTGGGGTGCACAACCATGACAGGCCTAGAGGCAGGAGTCCATGGGGGTGCTTGTGGGGGAGGGAGCTTCTGAGAGACTGGGGCCACAGAGAGCTTGTCAGCTGGCATCCCGGCAGGGGGGCTCGAGCCCCTGCTGGTGGCTGTAGGCCACAGGACTCAGATGCCCACTTTCTCATTCCCTCCCTAACAGATGGTGACTCGGACGAAGAAGATCTTTGTTGGGGGACTGTCAGTGAACACCACGGTGGAGGACGTAAAGCAATATTTTGAGCAGTTTGGGAAGGTGGGTCTTGAATGGGGGTGTTTGCTGGGGCTGTGAAAGTGCCGTGCGGTGGCTCAGTAGCAAGTGAGGATTAGCCAGGTCATCCTACTTCCTATGGCGGGGCTGGGTCCCTCTGTAGGTGAGGCCAGGCCAGGCCAACCCACCGTTCCTTCCATCCACGGACCTCAGACTCTGGATGTCCCCAGGGAGAGGAAGCCACACAGTAGCATCCCTGTTGTTGCCCTTCCCCTTTATTTTTCTCCTTCTTATCTTCGTCCTCCCAAGGGAGGCGGTGCTCCCGTAGCCAGTTCAATCCAGTCATCCCCTGGTCTCCTGGGAGTTTGCACCTGTCTAGTTGGACCTTTCTCATTCTTTCCTGGTGAGGGTGATAAAGAGGCCATAAATGTAACTCCCCACTACACTCAGTACCCTGCTTGGGGAGCTTGGGGCAAGAGCTGGTCCCCTAGATACTGGGGAAACTGAAGAAAGCAGCCCAAACTCTGATCTGGCTCAGAGGATTTGCTCGCAGCACTAAGGTGTTCTGAGCTTCTGTGGGCCTTCGAAGAGGTAGGCTGTGACTAGGAAGTGGGGTGACATCAGACAATAAGGTATCCCCAGAAAGGTGAGCGAGATGGACTTGCGGGTTCTGTGGGGAGATGCCAAAGAAGGGTCCGATGTGACGTGTCTGGGTGAAGGAGGGCGGCTTTGCTTGGAGCTTGGGTCCCTGGTATTTCTTTTAGATGAGACAGACTACAGGTTGGATCTCCACTTGTCCTGCAAGGCATTTCTAGTTCCCCAGTAGGCCACGATGGATGTGGCTTGGGAAATGGATTGAGAGCTGTGGCCCGCTGGGGGTCCCCTGGCGGAAGATGCTGACGTGAGGAAGGGGGGGGGCGGTGCGGAGGCCTAAGCTCCAGCGCCTCCTTGGTGGGGACCTGGGTGCGGGACGCTGGGCAGGCCAAGCTGGGCCCCAGAGGGAAGGGCGCTCCTGGGAAGCAGCAGGCCCGGCTCGGCTCCGGCGGGGTGTCTTTGTGTCTGAGCGCCGAGCATTAGAGCTCGCACTAATCTGATCCAGCAGCTGTGATTGGAGGCCGCCTGCCCCCGGGGCCGGCGTTGCCATGGCAACCGGGCCCCAGGAGAAGCCGTCAGCGGCCGCGTCTTTTGTTCGGGCCTAAATCGGCGTTGGCATGTGAAACCGGCCCGGGGAGGCCAGGGGGAGCCGGAGAATAGGCTGCCAGGGAGCGAGGGGGACAGCCGGGAATGCCAAGGGCCCCGCGGCAGGGAGCCCCCCGCCCGGATCGAGAGGCCGCCACGGAGGGGGTAACAATGGTCAGCCGCCATGGCTGCCACTCAGGCTTAGCGGCCGCCGAACTTGGCGGCTCCCACTGGTCAGCAGGCCCCGGTCGCTTCCCCTCCCCCAGCCCAAGTCCCCCTGCCCCTGGGTTCCCATGGAGACCAAAGCCTATTAAGGACACTGGGCCGGGAGCCTCCCTCCCCTCATCTGGCCCCAGGAGGGGACACCGGTGGGGGTACCCCAGACCCCCAGCTACTTTCCTTGCCCCTGCCCTGGCGTCAACCCCACTGGCCCCACTGGGGGATCTGTCCAGCCTAGGCACAGGTTGGAGCTTGTGAGGGACCAGTGATATTGGATTGTGTACGCTGGATGGAAGGAGACCTGGAGGACTGGATTTGTGGGTCCAGCAAGAACTCACAGCTGTAGGATTAAAGAAGAAGGTGTGGCTGGCTCTTCTGTTCGTTCTTCCATTCAAAAAGTAATTAATGAGCCCCAGTGAAGGTGCTCAGTGGGATGGTGATCTTGGTCAACGCTAACAGAGGCTGCCCTGGCACAGGAAACCTTCAGGCCTCTGCTTTGCCACTATCCCAGTGTGACTATGTACAAGCCCCTCCCCCCATGAGGAAGATAATAACAGCTGTTATTACCTTAAAAGTGTCACATGTGCTGTCTCATCTAACGCCTCCCAGTGAGATAGATAGTCACCATTGTGTTCGTGTCACAGATGAGGAACCAAAGTCATGCAAAACCAAAGCCACTTGCCCAAGCTTACCCTACCAACAAGTGTAGGACCCAGTTTCCAACTCAGAAGAAACCCTTCTTCCGGGGTTTCTGCCCTCCATTGCTTCAGTGAAGGGTGAGCAAGATGAGCCAAGCCTGAAGAGTCTGTCCAGCATGGATGTGTCAGCTGACTCGGGACTGGGAATGAGGCCATAGGGATGGGCATGAGGCTGGCACCCTGCTGCAGGGCCCTGGGGCAGGAAGTCCTTTGGGAAGAGAGATGGCATTTCCCTCTGAGACTCTTTAGGGAAACCCCTGCCTCCTGGTCCAGTGGACTCTTGGCCCCCCTCAGGCGAAGCCAGAGTCCTAATGTAGCTTAATGCCAGAGGGGAGGCGGAGGCCTAGCATAGTCCCAGGCCTGCACTTTCTACTCTAATGAGGCGAGAACGGTCATGGATGAAGCAGGTGAAGGGCATAGAAGGAAAGGGGCACAGGCTGTGCCCTGTGGCCAGAGGAAAATTTTCTCTTTTACCCTTAGAATTTGTGGCCACTGGAGAAGGGTCAGGGGCTGAGGTGAGGTGTGATGGAAAAATCAGAGGTCCTGATTTCTACCAAGAGTGAACCAGACCTTGCTAGCTAGGAGGGCAGGCAGGGGAAGGAGGTGGGATGACTTTGGCTGTCCACGAGTCTGACAGGGTGGCTGGGGCAAGTGGCAAAGAGTGACTGGGGTTCAAGAGAGTGTAGCTGGCGTAGACCTTCCCCTTCAGTCCCTTCCCCTCCCCCAGTCAGTGGGAGGCAAGCGGCCCAGGCACTGAACTCTACTTGCTTTAATTACAGCCTCTAGCTAAAGGAAACCTCAATTAGAGAAAAGATCTGAACCAGGAGAGTCTGGCTGCTGTCCTGTCCGCCTGGCCTTTTGCAAAGAGGAGAGGCTTTTGCTTCCCCATCTCACTGTCTTGCTCCTGTATTCTTTCTCTAGCACCCATTCAGTGCCTTCTCCTGCCCAGCTTGGTCCAGGATTGCTACTGGACCTTTAGCAGACAACTTCATTTGTCTGTGTCTATTTTCTTGTAGAAGCAATGGGAATCTTACCCTGCAGGGAATGTTAGGATGCTGGGGACAGAGTGTAAGGCACACACTTGGCACTTAATAAATGCAATTTAATCCATTGGGAATCTGGTGGTTGACTAGTGAGTCCTGTGGTGTCTAGTGGGGTTATAGAGGGAAGGTTGCCCCCTGAGCAAGGAGCAAGTTTTAGACGAAGCCTGGAGAGGAGAGAGGCTCACGGGAGGCGCTGGTGTGTGGTGGGTCCTCTATGGCAGGCTGTGTTTCAGGTGGACGATGCCATGCTGATGTTCGACAAAACCACCAACCGGCACCGAGGTGAGTGCTCCCCTCCCCCTTCCCAAGCTGGGCTGGGGGCCTGTGGTCAGCCAGGGGGCCGCAGGTCACAGCTGCCCTTTCATCTTGCCTCCTGACATCCTATCCCTAAGGATCTGCATCCTCTCCCGGGCCTGGCCTTACAGAAGGCTTTTGTCCCACCATTTCCTGTGCTAGAAACTTGCCGAATTGCAGACACCCGAGAGGAGTAGAGAGAGAGGAGCGAGCAGTGAAGGACAGCTCCCCACCCTCAGCGCCCTCCGCCCCGCCCCGCCCTGGCCAGTGTCGGCCTTAGCCGGCTTACCTTGTGCCTGGTAACCAGAGCTCAGGCCAGGCTGCCCCAGGGTCAGGCTGACTCCACAGCCCCGGGCAGCCTGCCCTGCCAGTGCCCCCCCCATCAAGCCTAGTCCCCCGTCACCCAGGCCCTATCCCTGTGCACATCTGGGCCACACTGTGCGCCCTGCCCGATTGCTTGCTCCCCAAGGGCTTTGCCTTCAGAGAAATCCTGTTCTAGCCCCTGGGATGTGCTCAGGAGTGGGGCGGAGGCTCTTTCTCCAGCCACATCCGAGCCTTGGCCTTGGAGCCTTCTTTGGGAGTGAAGCGTGTGTGATGTGCATGTATGTGTATGTGCACAAGAGCATCTGTGTCTGGATACATGTGTGTGTGTGGTACATCAGGCAACTGCATGCGTGTGAGATGGGAACCCAAGGGGGTGGGTCAATCGGCGTGTGCGCCTGTGTGCTGAGTGTCTGTGCACAAAAGTGTGTTTGAACGTGTACACCTTTGTGGAAGTTGAAGTGAATGTTGGAGAGTGTCCTCTCTTCCTTCTTGGGAAAGTGTCCGAGGGAGAGAGAAGACATGTTAAATGTAGTCAGTCCTTCCTATCCACAGAGTCTGCATTTTCAGCTTCAGTGCGACAAAGTTTTAAAACTATTTGAGAAAAAAATAAAATAACTGGGTCTGTGTACTGAGCGCATGCAGACTTCTGGTCACTATCCCCTGAACCATACACTGTGACAATGATTTCCACAGTGTTTAGATTGTCCCAGGTATTTAGTCATCTAGAGATGGTCTGATGCGTACCTTCTGTGCATGTGGGGGAGGGGATCTGTCCATGAGGGACTCCGTGTGGCATGGATTTGGAGCAGTTATGTTCTCATGGTGGTTGTGCCACTTTCTAACCTGCTGTGCGACCTTAGACAGGTGACTTCACTCTGCTGAGCCTTGGTTTGCTCATCTGTAATTTGGGACTTGAAACCCTGTCTCAGCTGGTAGTTGAGAGGCTGCTGGGCTGTGGGCAGAGCCTCTCATTAACTCTCAGACACTTGCCCACAAGAGGGGAGCTGTGGTATCAGGATGGCCTGGAGCTGGGTGTTGCCTGAGAGCCCTGGTTTTGACCCTGCCCTTGCCCTTTTTCCCATGTCTAGGGTTCGGGTTTGTCACGTTTGAGAGCGAAGACATCGTGGAGAAAGTGTGTGAAATCCATTTCCATGAAATCAACAACAAAATGGTGAGCTGGGACCCGATGGAGGAAGAGGTACAGAGAGAACCTGGGGCTCCGGGGTGAGCCTACTGGGAGAGCTGTGGGTTTCCAGAGGCAGCCTAGGGACCTCACAGTGAGTGAAGCAGAGCTGGATCTCCTGCCTTCCAGAAAGCTAGGCATATATTGGTTAATTGGGTCCCTCAGAGCCTCATTTTCTACATCTGTAAAATAGAAGTCACAATAACATCTGTATCATGGCTTGGTATAAAAAGCCTCGGTACACCTAGTGTGTGCTCCATAAATGCTAACAGTGAAATGAATAATCAAAGCCCTGTCAGGGAACCAGAGGGGCGGTGACCTTGATAGGAAAGATTGACCATCCCGTCTTGTTGCAGGTGGAGTGTAAGAAAGCTCAGCCAAAGGAAGTGATGTCCCCAACAGGCTCAGCCCGGGGGAGGTCTCGAGTCGTGCCATACGGAATGGATGCCTTCATGCTGGGCATCGGCATGCTGGGTATGTGCTAGGTTTGCCCCTGTGGCTTCTTCCTGCCCTGAACTGCTCCTGGGGCCCAAGGGCCACATGGGTGTGGCCTCACCTCTGTGGTCGGCTCTCCTGTCTGAGTCATTGGGCTAGACTGGAGGCTGGCCTTTTCTGGCAGGTCTGGCAGTGGGGCCTTTCGGTTGTGGAGTGCTGCCCCCTCGTGGTTGCTAGAGGTTCAGCTGCTCCACAATAATAAGCCTTCCTTTCATTCATTCGTCCAGCCGTCCAGTGAATAAGTATTGAGCAACTATATGTGCCAGGCATTATGCCAGGAATTTCCACAATGACTTTTCTGAGATTTACTGTCTTTCAAGGAAGACAAATAAGACTAGATTTAGGATAGGGTCTAGGTAACTTGACCCTCATATGGAAAATCCACAAAACAAGTAACATTTATGCTGGCTCTGTAGGGTTGAGGAGGAGGAACCTGTCATAAAAGTGCAAGAAAGAAGGAAAAGAAAAGGTATTCCAGATATAGGGAACCGCATTTATAAAGGCCAAGAGACTTTAGGGAAGACAAAAAGAAAGCTGCCTCTTCTTACTCATTCAACTAATTTTTATGAAGGAATTTTTTTTTTTTTTTTTTTTGAAACAGGGTCTCACTTTGTGGTTCAGGCTGGCCCTAAGCTCAGCCTCCAACTCACATCACAGCAATCCTCCTGCCTCTGCTTCCCGAGTGCTGGGATTACAGGCGTGAGCCACCACGCCCGGCACTGTATGTGGTAGTGATTGCTGCTGGGCATGAGTCTCCACACCCAGTATGGTATGTGGTTACCGGGGATCAAACCCGGGCCCTTGCGCTTGCAAGACAGGCGCCAGAACCACTGAGCTAAATCCCCAGCCCCCGATGAAGGAATTTTTGAGAGGCAGGACCTTCCCCCATGGGACTCTCCATAGAGCGACTGGGGGTGGGGACTGGAAGTCTCCTTGCAGGAAGCGAAGGTTTCGTTGAGCTTTGAAAGCCATACTTTCTGCCCCTGACTGACAATAGTCAGTTTGTGTCTGGTACCTTGGCAGCTCACAGTCTTCATGCAGAGACAAGATGTGGGCACAGAAAGGACAGTTCAAGGGTCTTTTGCCAGTCATAGGGGAGGCATGTGCAGAAAGGGACTCTGGGACTTCAAAGAAGGCAATATGGCTTGGCAAGAGCATGGAGTCTGACCTTTTGCTTTGCCTGAGCCTCACTGAGTGAGGAGGAATTGCCTTGGCACACATGTATACGTATGTGTATGTGTGTGTGCATATGTGTGTGCGTATATACATATACATATATATGTATGAATGTAGGTATGTGTATGTATGTATATGTGTACGTATGTATATGTGTATGTATGTATATGTGTGTATGTGGATATGTATGTATATGCATATATTATAGTTAATGTATTTAAGTAACAAAACCATTTTTTATGTTTTATTATAACACTGAAGCTAAACAACCCAACAAGCCCAAGTTCAATAATTAAATAAGAAAGCTTATACGTTTGCTTAAAGCAGTAAACACATAGGTTGCAATACTGTAATTAGTAATCGCTGTATTTTACTTTCCAAGTCAAACAAGCACATGTAACAGCCGATACACACAGGTTTAGGCTGAACTGGTTGTGTGTGGCGGGAACAGGAGGTAGGATTAGCGCCACACTGCACCCGCCTGTGTGTACTTTGTGTCCTGTTGTTACCTACAAAGTCTGCACTAGAGCACCCCAAAATCAAGTCATAAAAACTGCCACTAAAAATCACATGATTTTATTTTTAGAGCCAAGTGTAGCAGTGCACTCCTATAATCCTAGCGCTTGGGAGGCTGAGGCAGGAGGATTGCCATGACTTTGAGGCCAGCCTCAATTACCTAGCAAGTTTGAGACCAGACTGGAGTATACAGCAAGATCCTGTCTCAAAAACCAAAACAATTAATTTTATTTTTACACCTATCTTGGACTAGTGTATGTTTGCTGTACATAATGTTTATATTTGTTATAGGGAGTAAGCGCTCGTACTTAACATGTCTTAATGCTTTTTATTCCACTTTTCCTCCCTTCCTTGCCCTCTTTCCATCTCTAGATCGACTTACCATTTGCAAAAGATCTATCTCTGTATCCTGTTGTCTATCTTTTTTTTGTTTGTTTGTTGAAGTGTTTATACTTTGAGTTTCTTTGTTTTTTTTTTTTTTGAGACAGGGTCTCCCTTTGTAGTTCAGGCTGGCCCTGAGCTCAGCCTCAAACTCACATCACAGCAATCCTCCTGCCTCTGTCTTCCAAGTGCTGGGATTACAGGCGTGAGCCACCACGCCCGGCACTGTGGTATGTGGTACTGGTTGCTGCTGGGTGTGAGTCTCCACGCCCAGTATGGTATGTGGTTACCAGGGGATCGAACCGGGCCTTTGCGCTTGCAAGACAGGCGCCAGAACCACTGAGCTAACTCCCTGACCCACTTTGAGTTTCTTGTGCAGGAAAATTTAAGCAATATTTAAACTTGTGTTTCTAATTTATTTAACTTAATATTATGGTCTCAGTGTGCATCTATTTACCTACAGAGGACTCAAATGTAATCTTATTGATGGGAGCGTAGGACTCCACTATGTATATATATTTTTAAGGGTGTATTTTTTTTTTCTTGAGACAGGGTCTTGCTTTGTACTTGAGGCTGGATTACAGGTGTGAGCTACTATGCCTGGCATTGTAATATGTGGTGCTGACTGCTAGTGGGTGTGGGTCACGATGCCCAGCATTGTTGTATGTGGTTACCGGGGATTGAACCCAGGACCTTGCGCTTGCAAAGCAGGTGCTGGAACCACTGAGCTGAATCCCCGGCCCTAAATACCACATTTTCTTTATCCACTTTATCTGTTTATGGATAGATAGACTG